>NW_020870146.1:342119-359619 GCF_003789085.1 Penaeus vannamei | reverse complement strand
AGAGAGAGAGAGAGAGAGAGAGAGAGAGAGAGAGAGAGAGAGAGAGAGAGAGAGAGAGAGAGAGAGAGAGAAGAAGAGAAAAAGAGAGAGAGAGAGAGAGAAGGAAGGAAGGAAATAGAAAGGTAAAAGGAGACGTAGACCGAATCTGAGAGAGATAGATACAGAGAGAGAGAGAGAGAGAGAAAAGGACGAATATAGAGAGAGAGAAAAGAGAGAGAAGGAGAGAGAAAAGAAGCAGAGAAAGAGACAGAGACTGATCACCAGCCGATCTCGACAAGGCCCAGGAGATGCCATTGCCTCATTCAGAACTTTCGAAGACCTAATGGCTTTCCAGCAGACTTCCCACATCCGCTATTCATTTTTTTTTCTTTTATCCTCGCGTCTCTTATATTCTTCGAAGAATAGATACGGAGCGGGCAGTAGACAGGGAGGAGACTAAAATGCTACTTTTTATTTATTTTTTTTAAATATTTTTGTTTTAATTTTTGATTGTTTTTATTTTTTTTTTATTTTTTATTTTCATTTATTTATTATTTATTTATTATATATTTAAATTTTTTCATGTATGTATTTTATTTATTTTTTATTTATTTGTATATAAATATATTATTTATTTTTTCTTTTTTTAGAATGATAGTCAGACATTCTGCTGGTAACTGTATTTGTTTATTATTATTTATTTATTTATTTTATTATTATTTATTTTTTTATTTATTATTTTTTTTTTTTTGAATGATAGACATTTCTGCTGGTCACCTATATTTATTTATTTTGTTATTTATTAATTTATTTATTATCATTATTTTTTTATTATTTTTTTTTTTTTTTTTTTTTTTTGGAATGATAGTCAGACATTTCTGTTGGTCACCTATAAATATTTGTTTATTAACGAGCTCGCATCCAGACGCTGGCTAAATTAGAGCACGAAATCCCACGACCATCAATCAACATCAATCTCAGGACGAGGGTCAAAGGGAGCTCTCTGGTAGATATGAAAGGGATATTCAGCTGTTTATTAGAGGCTTCTGTACAGATGAAATAACTCAATCCGTAGGAGGGATAGCGAGATTTTTTTTTTTTTTTTTTTTTACGGTGGAGGTTTTACAGTTTTGACGTTTTATCTTCATGGTCTCTGTACAGTGGGACGTTTTTACATTTTTTATTGGGTCTCTTTTACAGTGGGACGTTTTATCTGCATGGTCTCTACGGTATAACGTTCTATCTACATAGTCTCTTGTACAGTGGGACATTTTATATTCATGGTCTCTTTTACGGTATAGCGTTTTTATCTTCATGGTCTCTTGCAGTGTGACGTTTTATCGTACATGTCTCTTGTACAGTGTGACGTTTTATCTTCATGGTCTCTTGCAGTGTGACGTTTTATCTTCACGGTCTCTTGTACAGTGTGATGTTTTATCTTCATGGTCTCTCCTACGGTTTGACGTTTTTATCTCATGGTCCCCTCTTTCCCCCCCTTAAAAAACAAACAATGCTGGTGAATTCTTTGGGATTCATTTCGTGTTTCGTAACGTTGGTAGATCTATATAAGTATTATGAATCTCGTTTCTTTGGTTTAGGGCAGAATTGTTTATAACGAATCATGAAAGGAAGCGGGATTTCCTTTGCCTTTGATTCTGTAATAAGCGCATTTTGTGTGAACATGCAAGCCACAACCTGGGCAGTCATTACTTGCTTGTTTTGAAACATGTGCTAATTTGCGATTGATTCACTAGCAGTTTATTTCGAAGAGATTGGCTAGCAATGGATCTATCGTTATGTACCATCTTAGATGTATTAGGGCAAAAGCAATGACCGAATTCAATGTCATAAAAAGGTCTACGAAATATGAAATATCATAGAAAAGGAACAGGTACAACTACAATGATAGAAAAAGAGCAATGAAGATCAGGATAATGAATAAATAATGACAATATAAGATTATATATTCCTAAAAAAACTCATGAAAAGTCTCACCTCAAAGAAAAAAAAACATTGTGGTACAAAGACATATCATGAACAAAAAAAAACATGGAAAACGCATACACATTGAGAAAATCATGAAAAGATACATAAATAAAAGACAGTTATGAAATAAGATACATTTTAAATTACTTTTCAAAGAGTGCACAGAAAAAAACCTAAGGAGATAAACTGTAGAGTATAGATGTCCCCTTCCCGATAAAATTACGAGGGAATTCACTTTGCAACGTGTGTTCATACCACGGCTTTTTACCTTAGGATCATTTCTTTGAAGTGTTTTAGGAAGATTGCAAACAATTTCTCTCTATGCTAATATTACGTAATGGATTAAAGTATTGCGGAAGATCTACGATAGTTTTCCAGAATGATGGAGGAGTTATCGGAGGAGATTTACGTACGGTGTTCCTTGTCACGCACCACTTACAGTCACATGATAGATATTAGCCTGTGTCCCTTTCCCCTTCAGCCGAACTGAGGAGTCTGAAAGAAGGAAGTTTTGTTCTCCTAGTAAGTAAAAAACTGGTTAGGGCAAATCCACCGGATAGGGCGCGTTTTGGCTGGACTTTTAAGTATGAGGATGGGGGAACAGGAGGGAAGAGTTAGACGAAGAGGGGACAGAGAGGGAAGAGAGCGAAAGGCAGAGTGAGTAGCTTTTTTTTTTTTTTTAAAATCCGAGGGCGAGAGTAAGGAAGAGGGAAGAGTAGAGAAAGAGTTGAGTGAGAGCGGAATGACAAAGTGCTGAGTGTGTGTAAATATTATATTCTATATAATACAATATATATAATATATAATAATTATATATATATATACTATAATACCTATATTATTATTTATTAACTATTAAGATTTAAGATGAGGGCGCATGACTGTACCGAGAGAGAGACAGAGAGAGTTATTTGATTGAGTGGATTGTATCCATATAGACAGCCTATCCATGAGAGAGCAGGATGAGAGAGAGAAGAGAGAGAGAGAGACGAAGAACGAGAGTAGAGAGAGGCAAAGAGAGAACGCCATTTTATCTATGAGAGAGAGAGAGAGTGAAAGGAAAGATAAACAAAGAAAAACAAAAAAAAAACAAAAAAAAAAAAATAAAAAAAAAAAACACAAACAAAAAAAAAAAAAAAAAAAAAAAAAAAAAAATTAAGAGTACGTAACATACATATTATTCGCCTTCAATTCGAGTACATGAGGAAAGAGAGAGAATAAGACAGAGACAGCACTTCGTTCACCACGTCATCTGCACATGAAAGAAAGAGGAGAGAGAGAGGAAGGATAGTCAAGGACCAAGATCCAGGCAGCCGGGACACAGAATACGAAGAAAAGAAAAGAGAGAAAGAGAGAGAAATGCTAGAAACAGAGAAACTAATGAAGCAGTAGGACGAACACAGGAGATAGAAAAAACAGACAAAAGGTAAAAAGACTAAAACCAAGGTAATCTGAAATAGAACAAATAGGAACGAATAAATTTAGGAGAAAAATAGCTCGCCCCCTGTTGTCCATGTCCTCCTAGGCTGAGCGGCCGTTTCCATGGCACTTTCCGCCCCTTCCTCCCTCCCTCCATCCACACCTCTTACCAGAACATATTCCTTCTTTCCCAGCGCCCTCCTCGAATACACTTCAAGGCTCTCTCGCTACACTCTCCATTCATCGTCAGTCTCTAGCCTAACACAACTTCTTATTCATTCAAGTCCCACCCCAGCGCCCACTAGCTGCCCTCTCCACAGAGGCAATAGGACCACAATTGGATTGACGTATGATTGAGAGGTTGCGGCTGGGGTGGGGTGGGGTGGGGGGGGTGGGGGGTTAGTAAGGAGTGGGGGGGGCACTTGTCGGCTAGAGAGGGGGTGGTTTTTCAGGGGGCGTTGGGGGATATGGGGGATAGGGGGGAGGAGGTCCGTAATGCGCGCAAAAGGGATGGAACGTGAAACAGGATAGAGAGCATGAGGGATGAGAAGTCTTGTAAAAAGATAGGGTTTGGGGAGGACTTTGTAGGGCGTATAAGCAACAACCGGATCGAAGAACCCTGAGACTTAAAGGTAGGAGAAGTGATAATATTTGTAATCTTGTGGAGTAAAAGTAGTAACGAAGATGATTAATCAGGATGATAGAGAAGTGGTCCCGCAATATTGAGGTAAAGAAAAAAGTGAAGGCTTAATATATATAATATATTATATAAAGTAAATTAACGATAAATATACATAGGCCAACGGATATAAACCACTGATGGCTAAACAATAATAAAGCAATTCCTCCTCGGCACTAGTACTGTCAGGTAATTAAATCTGACCATATTACAAAATTTAAATATACAAAAATAAGTTAAGCGAAATCAAACCTCTCTATCGTTTAATATCTTTAATGCGATCGCAATAATAATAAGAATGTGCCAAAAATTAACCTATAAATTTTATACTTATTCTACTCGGGTAATAATTAGTTTTATAATATGAATTATTATGTAATTATAATATATAATATTATAATAATATGCTATAACTAGAGCCTTTTCAATATATTAATGATAATATACAAGATATATATAAATATAAGTAAATACCACAGAAATCCGCGGCGTAATTGGTTAAAGATAAGTTGAGAATGATGTATAAGGTAACATATAGGTATGAAATAATATAGCATAGAAGCCGTGAAAGATATTAATGAATGAGGAGTAGAGATATAAGTGTATCTGTCTGGTATATCCAAATTAATTCCTTTTCCTCTTTATCACCTTTTATTTCACATTTATACTTTATAAATTTAATTTAATTATTTAATTCATTATTTAGTATAAGCTGGCTTATTACATTTAGGCTTATGGATATATCAATGTTAAGAATTACATATATATAGCTAGCGCTTTATAAACAGCTTATTTCACGACAGCTTAGATTGCCAAGTAGATTGAGTACAAAACTAAAGAAATAAACACACCAACACATTATATTATATATTAACAACACCTATAATACTATATAGACTAATTATATTTCATATTATATAGTCAATTATATATATATGGCATATTATCGACGCACATGGCGAACACAACACACTTTCACAACTATCGTCAGACTTGTCTACTGATTAAATGTCAATGCTTTATGATCACACACGCGTACATCCATAGCACACTCCTGTCCACACGTTTCCATTTATATTATGAACTGTTCAAATTATTGTTTTTGTTCTCCCCAGCTACACTAGCACTACACATCTCACTTAAGCACCAGTAAAAAGGAGCGTCCTCAACCGAAGCGCAGAATTACGTACACGCTACTTATCACAAAAACACACTGATACATATCATTTTCCTTTCTTTCTTTTCATTTGTTTTTATGTTGTTTTTTTATATTTTCCTTTTTGATAAAACCAGTTTCTGTGCCTACACTATACAACAGGAATTTCAACTTTATTTGCATACCGTTTCACTTCCGTTCAACTTGCAGACAAGGTCTATTCTTCCACGACACACTACACACACACGAAACACAGCGACCACACGACATACACCACCGATTTCATACCCGCTTTCCGCCCTCGGAGGTCGTTCATATTTGCAGTTTGGAAATAAAGGTTTTTTTCATTCACATATTAATGGGCAACGAATAAGGATAATGGAAAGGAAACATCTTATAATACATCCTCTATACAAGTATAGTTACAGTATATACATATACAAAATAGCGCTTTTAATATATTATAACCACATATAATATATATATACACATATATTATATATATTAGACAATATAACATTATTATACCACACAAATATATAAGTATACTCCACACAAAGCACACATAAATAAATCGCTATATAATCATACATATAACGCTCATAACATACCTCACTAACATCCTGAGCCACGAAATTGCAGCTTCCCACATGAGCCAACTCAAAGGTCGGTGCAATCACAGTGACCTTGTCTAGCATCGCTCCTCGGACCTTCTCCTTGCTTGCCTCTTTCGCTTTTTTGGCCAGGGCGTTTGCTTGTAACCTGAGGGTTTTAATTGTTTATATATGTTGCGCGCGCGGCGGCGCGTGTTGTGTGTGTAGTAGTGTGTATGTATATAAGTATATATATATTTGTATATATATGTATATATTATGCATATATATGCATATATATTGTGTACATATGTATGTATTTATATATGTGTGTGGTGTGTGTGTGTGTGTGTGTGTGCAACATACACATATATAATATATATTACACAAGTAAAGGAACATATTATTTCCTAAAGAATGATCTCCCTTAATTTTAAAGCTTTAGAGTTGATATTGCTTTGTGATCAGGGTCAGTGAATTAATCAGTTCTAATTATTACAAAGACTTCAGGGAAAAGTTCCTTTGTAGGTCACTTTGTGTTTCGGAACCGACGTGAACCGCTTGACCTAAATGTTTACTAAGATCGAGAGGCTGTCGTTGTCCCTTCGGTCTCGGAGAAATATTTTCATTATCAAGACGACGAAATACATATATGGTTTTAAACGGTTACCCGTCTTTGTTTTTTCCTTTTTTTTCCTTTTCTACGAATACATCATGTTTTAAAACGGTTACCTGTCTTTGTTTTTCCTTTTTTTTATTTTTTCCTTTTCCTTATTCTGCTAGAATACAATCATGATTTTTAAACGGTTACCTGTCTTTTTTTTCTTCTTTTCCACGAATTATAATTCATAATTACTTTCATCTCACTTTCGACTCTCCTGGCTTACCTCACCTCCGTTGTCTTAGATCGAATGTGATAAAATCTCCTGAATGAGGTCAAAATTCAATGTCATACCCTGCCTCTAGGACTCTTCATCGGAGTGGTGGCGAGAGTGAGAGCGAGGCCGCACATTTCGCTTTTTCTTTTTCTTTCACACTCCACACATCTATGATTTTGTTTTTTTGTCTCTATCTATCTGATTGTCTGTCTGTTTGGTGGGTTTTCTTTTTCTGTCTGTCTTTGTGTGTTCTTTTTCTGTCTGTATTGTTTGTCTGTTGGATCTCTGTATCTGCTCTCTCTCTCTCTCTCTCTCTCTCTCTTCTCTCTTTCCTTCCCTCCCCCCCCTCTCTCTACTCTCTTTTTACTCCCCCCCCCCCTCTCTCCTCTCTCTCTCTCTCTCTCTCTCTCTCTCTCTCCTCTCTCTCTCTCTCTCTCTCTTCTCTCTCTCTCTCTCTCTCTCTCTCTCTTCTCTCTCTCTCTCTCTCTCTATCTCTATCTCTCCTTTCCTCCTCCTCCCCCTCTCTCCTTTCCTCCCTCCCTCCTCTCTCCTTCCCCCCTCCTCTCCCGCTCCACCCCCTCTCTCACTCTCCATCTCTATCTCCTTCCCTTCCTCACTCTCCCCTCTTTCTCCCTTCCTCCTCCTTCCTTCTTTCCCTCTCCCTCTCTCAATCCGTATTTTTTAATTCTATTTTTCCGTCCCTGCCGTTTCCATGACGCGCTGACCTCTTTTGAGGTTCCCCGGCCTTGTTGACTGGCCGTTGTGTAATGCCGGACTTTCGAGGGATTTTCGTTAATCGCTTAAACTCTTCAGTGCCGCCGAGGTGGTCGGAGTCGTAGTCATCCTTTGGTCGTCATGTAAGGTCGAGTCCAGAAGAGAAAAAAAAATGTAACTAGTACTTCTTGTTTAAAATCATTATCATTATTTTTTAGAATCCGCGGGTTCTCTAACCTCTCGCCGGCAGCACACGGAGAGGAATAAAAAAGGAGAGAGAGAAGAAATTGTTTTGCACCCTTTCATTTTGGCCGAGTATCAGGGAGGGGCGGTGCGCGCCCTGGCTGGTCTGTCTGCCTAATGTCTGGCTACCTGATTCCTCTGTCTGCGTGCCTGCCTGTCTGCCTGTCATCGTGCTTGCCTTCTTGTCTTCCTTGCTTTCATAGCTCGTCCTCGAACCAGTCTGCTGATCGGAATTAATTTCGATTCTGAGCGGAAAATTAAAGCGATAATTGGCACTGTGCGCAGTAATTAAAAATCTGATTGCGGTAATTAATAATCAGTCGGTGAACATTGTTAACGGTAATTAGCCTTGATTGAAGGTCTATAGTGATAGAGGGAGGGAGTTGGAGAGGGGACGGGGAGGGAGCAGGAGAGAAGGGCGGCGCATGTACATCAATTGTGAAATGTGAAACTGGAAATTTATAAAAGAAATAGATGTCCTCCGATTCCTTGTTGGGTGTTTTTTCTTAGATGCATTTGGTATTCAGTCAGTCTTCAGACTATTGAATGGAGAGAGTCTAATCAATCGAGTCTAAGAGAATTCATAAATGAGGGTATATGGCATCAGCTGAGACTTCCACGGTGAGCCCTCGGGGTTGGTGCATGACTCATCTGGCCGCGGTATCCATGACCATAATTGTTAGGCGGCGATTGCCATGACTCCGACGACCAGTGTGTAGACGAGTATTAAGGCAGCGGCGATAATCAGCGCCATCGCGAACACAACAGAGAACACTCGAGCCCTAGTAATGGCCCTCCTCCATCACCTCTCATGGAGTATAACGTCCCGCGGATGTAAATGAAGCCGAGAAAGCCCGCTGGCGCAGCGGGACATACGCCCTCGCATGACTGCTGTGGTTGGATCCCGCTGCGGCTAATGCCCGCGTGTGTTTATGCGGTGCCGCCACGCCGTGTTCAGGCTCTTGTTTGTTTATGCTGGAGGAAGCGACTTGGCACACTACCGCCGCCTCTCAGATGCACTGCAGAAACGGACTGACTGCGTGCGTGTGTGTGTGAGAGCGGTTGTGATCCACGACCCAAATGTTCGGGATCGGAATGCCATTACGTAACATCAGTCATCTGGTGTTTGTCGACCGGGGATCAAGATGTGAATGTTTCACGCTTTGTGCTGAGTGTCAAAACAATCTGCCAGACGGATCAGAGGCCAGAGAACCCAAATACACGCAGAGGAAGCTTGTTGAAACTTTTATTTTTTGTGCAAAGTGGGTGTTTTTAACATGTATCTTTTTCGTGCTACATTTTCCTCATGCAGCGGAAACGAAGCACATCCAGAGTACGTGACTTCACCAGATCAAGGTCAGGTGTGTTGCTGAAGTCAGCGAAATTCGCAAGACTTGTGGCGTAACGTACCTGGCCGACCCGACTCCGCGCGTGGGAGGCAACAAGCAGGCTAACCCGGCGGAAGGTAGAAACAGGCGGTGGGCGGAGCGAAGGATTTCAAGATCGAGAGTCGGGCGTCTGTGATTGGCTGTCGTCTCGTCTGTCAGCCAATCGGAAGTAAGGATTGTGCTTCTACCCAAGCAGCGCAAGCGGTGGGGGGGGGAGGGGGGGAGGGTGTGGCGAGGTCATCGGCGCAGATACATGAGTTGGAAGAGGGAGGGGAAGGGAGGAGGGAAAAGAAGGGCAGAAGGAGGGAAGGGAATGGGATAAAAAAGGGAAAAGAAGAGGTGGAGGGGGCTGGGGAGGTGGATAGGGAAGGAAAAAAGGAAAGGAAGGGAAAGAGGAAACAAGGAGGGAAAGTAGGGAATAGGAAGAATAGAAGGAAGGGAGAAAAGTGGTAGGAAAGAAAGTGTGGGAGGGAATCGAATGGAAAGGAAAGAGGAAGAAAATGGGCGGGAGACGCGAAGAAAGAAAAGAGGATGGGGAGGAAAGTGGAGGGGAAGAAGAAAGGAAAAGAGCAAGAAAGGAGAGGACAGGAAAGGAAGAGGATTGTGGAGTGGAAAAGGGAAGGAAAGGAGGAGGAAAAGGAGGGGAAAGGGGAGGAGGAAAGTGGGTCGTACAGTATACAAAACAGGTGGTGGCGATGGAACGGTCGCACTAAAACTTCGTGCACTGGCATACGGTTGTTGCAGCTTCCCACGTGACTTGCCCGTATGTAACCGGGAATAAGAACACGAGTAAATGTAAATCTTTTCATGCGAATTGTTGAAGGAATCGTTGTTACTTACATGGGAAATACTTACACTGAGGGAGCGTAGGGTTCTCGCTGGATTATCCTACATCACGCAGGACCTTCATAACGACCTCCTCGAGCGAAATCATGAGGGAGTAGCTCATGGTATCGAATCGAGCCTCACTACATGACACGTTCTCAAGACTTATGGACATCTGCTTGAACTCGCCCGCTAACTCGTTCACAGCTCTCTCCTCGTCTTATAAACTTCTCCGTCTCTTGCTACCTTTCCTGCTCCTCACTTGCTCTCGTCTCTCTTCTCTCATCTCATCTTCTCCCTTCCTTCTTTTCTTACTTCTCACTTGCACTTGTCTCTCTCTCTCATCCCTCACTTCTCGTATCTTCTCTTAGTCTACTCAGCCGTCTTAGCCCTTCGCATCTCTTCTCACCCTTCTTACTCTCTTTGACCATCTTCTCCCCACGTCTCCCCCCTTACTACCTCTCTCCCTCCTCTCTCGTCTCTCTTCTTCTCTCTCCCCTGCTCTTTCGATTCATCGTCTCTCACATTGATCTCAGTCCTCTCTCCATTCCCTTCTCATCTCTCTCTCTCTCTCTCTCTCTCTCTCTCCTCTCTCTCTCTCTCTCTCTCTCTCTCTCTCTCTCATCAATCTCTCTCTCTCTCTCTCTTCTCTCTCTCCCTCCTCTCTCTCTCACTTTACTTTCTCTCTCTCTCTCTCCTAATTCTTCTCCTCCCTCTTCTCTCACACTCTTCCCTCTTCCCTTCTCATCTCTCTTACTCTCAAGCTGGTGTTCCCTTCTCAGTCCTCATCCCTCACTCTGCCTCCCTCTGAGCTGCCTGTTCTCCCTCTCCCCCCTCTCCGTGTCCACACCTGCTCGGTGGTCAGACTCCATGACTTTTCGGAGTCACGCCTCTCATGGTCCATCATCCGCGGCCGCGGCTCGTGTGTTACACTTTACGGTTGCATGTTCCACTGGCGAGAGAGAAAAAAAAAAGATGAGTGAGAAAATAAATGTGATAGAGATTGGTAAGACATGGGAAGAAGTGATTGAAGAAAATTGCTGGAGGAAGAATTTGGGTCGAAAAGGAAACGAAGATAATGATAAAAGCAAAAAAACAAAGAAACAAGAAGACATGAAGACACGGAGAAGAAAACCTGACTGAGAAAATACTGGAGGAAGGAAAAATATAGAAAAAGGAAAGATAGAAATGGGAAAACAAAAAAACAAAGAACAGAGGTACACAAGACGGAGCAGAAGCAACGCGGACTACTGACCTTGAAGAAAAGGAAAACCCATGGCAGCCCATTTGGTGCAGCTGCGCGCATGCTCTGCGTATTGCCATGCTAATTGGTGTTTGTTGCGTGTGTGCAATGTGTTGAATGAAAGAAGATCAATGAACGAGTAAGACGCTTAAGGAGAGGGAAGAAGGGTCAGGGGGGACGGAAGGGAGGGAAGATGAAGGAAAGAAACAGGGGAAAAAAGGAATAGATATAAACAGAAACATTTTATAAATAAATAGGGATTGAATGATTCCCTTTCTCTTCATTTCCAAGTTACCAGAAGAAAGTAGAAGCATAGTACGTCCTTCCCTTATTACGCAGCACAAGTTCCCAGGCTCACTCCAGACCCCGAAAAATCAGTGGACTTCGTTGTTGTGATTTTGTCAATAAAGTTTTCAGGTTGAATGCCCGATTCGTGGGGAGAGGGGCGGGAGACGAGGGAAAGAGGGAAAGAGAGGAAGGGTGACACGAGAGGAAACACGAAAAGAGAGAGGAGAAAGAGAGAAGGGAGTGGTGACACAGGAGAGGGAAAATGTGAGAATAGAGAGTGGTGAGAGTAGAAGGGAGAAGGGAAGGATGGTGGCAAGGGGGAGGAAAATGAGGCTGGAGAAGAGGAGAAGAATGACAAGGGAGAAGAAAGAGGTGAAGGGAGATGTGATGAGAGAGAGGAAAGAATTGAGGCTAGAGAGAAGAGTGGTGACAAAGGAGAAACAAAAGGAGAAGGAAAAGGTAACTGCAAAGGGAAAGAAAGAGGCAAGTCCAGAGAGCCGTGGAAGAGTGACAGGGCAGAGAAAAGTGAAGATGCGAGAGGAGAGAGGAAAGGGGAGACTGTGGAGGAGTGTCAGCCGAGCACTCTGGTCAGGTTTGGTGCCATTAAGGCTTAATAACAAAGTGATTGGAGGAAGGTCCGCAGCGCTATGATGAAGAGTGACAATCTAGAGGCGGGGGGCAGTAAGGGCGCAGATGTCGTTAAGGGTAAAGGGAAATAAAAGAGAACTAAAGGTTAAATATAATGATTAGGAAGACATGAAAGGCAGGAAAGGCGGCACTGATGAAGTGCCTTGGTGTGCAGTAATTGGAAGGAGACATAGCAACGCTGAGAGAATGAAGAGATGTGCGATGTTGAGAGAAGGAAATAAAATACACATCGACGCCTGACGTGGATCGACATCCTAGGCGAAAAATATCCTCCCTTTCCTCCACCACGAAAAGATAGCAAGGAAGGAACAAAATATATATATAAGAGGAAAGAGAAAAAGAGGAAGACACAAACAAACCGAGTGCACGTGGAGGTCGCGCCGGTGGCCGGGGTCAGCCGGGGCCGAGGAGGGGAGGGGGAGAGAGGGAGGGAGAAGGAGGGATGGAGGTGGAGCAAGGGAGAGGGGAGAGTGGGCAGTGGGTGGGTAGGGTAGGTAGGGAGGGGAGAGGGTTAGGGGCAAGGATTTGGGAGGGGAGAGGGGGCAGTGGGTAGACAGGGCAAGGATTTGGGGAGGGAGAGAGGGGGAGGCCTGGGGTGGCGTAGGGAAGGACTCAGGGCTGACTTTGCATACTAAATCCCGGGTGATATCAGCGGTCGACCGAATGAGCGCTGATTGGTATGGAGCGCGAGCGAGGGAGGCAGGATGTGGGTCGGGCCGAGGCAGGAGAGAGAGACGCTCTTGTGAAGGAGGAGTGTATAGGAGGAGGAGGATAATGAGGCAATGTGAGATCACGCGAAGGATGGGGATATAGAGAGTGGGCGATTGGCTGTTGAGCCCCCGTGTCCCGTCTCTTTAGGGAGGCTTTCTGAAACCTCGAATAACCTCTCCTGTGCTGTCCACAAATGAGTTGCTAAAGGAGCGGTCACACTAGTCTATTCTGTCCAGGGATCCCTTTACAGAGCAGGATACTTTCCCAGCTTAGAAGAGAAGCGATATGAAAATCCCTGCCTGGAGCGGCACCATTGTCCCAGCAAGAGAGAGAAAGATAATGCCAAAGCAAAAGCATAATATCCCATCTAGAAAGAGAAAGATGATGCCAAAACAAAAGCAGTAGCATAATCAAGAGGAAGCTTAGTACTTGCTTGTCTAAACGGTGATTACTATATCATGATAGGTATCATTTTACTATAAAAATGAACAATATGCATTACTACGAGCAATATTGCCTTACGTGATTTAAAAAACAGTTATCTAGACAAACGTTTATTTGATCAAGAAAAACAAACACTCCGACACGCTGAAGACACCAAGCTCACTAAAGACATTATTTACGCCCTGATGGACGAAGTGAGAGCCAGAGAACAATTGGGGAATACCATAAACAAATGGTAGCAGAAAGTTGAAAATGGATGAAATCAATAAGAAACTTTGGTTTGCACGGGGTAGAATCATGTGGCTAACAAGGCTGTGTCATGATCGGCAATTAATATTTCACTAAATTTCAGTTATAGTATCCGCTTCCTCCCAACTGAAGTTTTTATGAGTCCACATTTAACTCTTCTCCAACAGAACTGATTACGCTAACAGTGGTATATGCTATTGGAAAGAATATTGTCGGATTTTCTATTTCTGTTGAAATGTGGGGGTCGGGGAAGTTGCCTCATTTGTATGATGTATGATAATTGATAAAATTGGTGGACTGGCCTTTCTAATTTAGTGTCTTCTTTCTGGAAATATTTCAATCTATATACGATGATATTGATAGAATCCACGACTATCTCTAATGCGTAGTTTATCTAAAAAGTTGTTCTTGACATTTTGGTCTTTTTTGGGACAATGTATCTGTACGGAGGGAAACTGTAGTGTGACCAGTCCCGCTCTGTGGCTGACGGACACTCGGCGTGGCTGTCATGGGATCCCTGGACAGAGAAGTGTGACCGTTGACTAAGAGGAAAATTGTATTACTGGGATGACGTGTTTCTTTATTGTCTACGTAAGAGTCTGTTTTGGTGTGGTTTCATGTTGTTTGCGGAAACTCTTGTCTCTGATGTAATGGTGGCAATATAGTGCTCTCCTGGAGCGGGTAATAGCCTGTGTTGCCATTCTCACAATGTAATCATTTCGCTCGGTTGAAAGGACCCGAGTCGGATGACGTTAGTCTGTTACGGAGTACATGTGACTTGCGTAACACACCCTATTTGTCTTTTAGCTCCACGGACCGAAAACAGAATAACGGCTTTTCAACGCTTTCCCTCTGAACATTTCAATACGTTACATTCAACACCTCATTCGCCTTACTGGCCTCTATGGATGTTTATTCACGTAAACTCCACACGTGGCAATGACAGCCCAGATTGCTCAATCTAAAGTACTAAACTGATCACAGTGACACTACAATTTTCCGACGTGCTAATATAACCTCTATTAGTACGCGATCTATCCCACAACACAGCTCTTCCCCCCCCCCCCCCGCCCCCTCATCAAGTGATATATCAGCTGCATGCAACGGGACACGAGCTCCCCAGGGCCACGTCCTTGCAAGCAAACACTCCTCCCAAGTGGCTTGCAATGACCACACAAAGAGTATATCCTCTCGACTAAGGGGCATCGCCGTTATGATTGCACCACGACACCCCGTATTCGGTTACCGTGTTGTGCGGTGTCCTTCGGTTGTCCTTTGTGATGGGGAAAGGGAAGAGGAAGGAAAGGGAGGGAGTTCTGTGTATTGAGGATTCTCACCGAGATTCTTATCCTGGTAGCCTATCTTATCACTGTGTTTTATCTTATTATCCTATTGAGATTCTTATCATATTGTCTTATTTTGTCACGGAGATTCGTATCTAATTATCTTATCTTAGCTCTTGACATTCTTATCTAATTACTTTATCCTATCATCGGGAATTTTACCCTTTTATCTTGTCTTGTCATTTAGGTTCTTATCTAATTATCTTATCTTAGCACTAAGGTTCTTACCATATTACCATATCCTGCCATTGGGATTTTCTCTTATCTTGTCTTATCTCTGAGATTCTTATCTTCTTACGTTATCCTGTCACTGTATTTTTACCTTTTTATCTTGTCTTGTCATTTAGGTTCTTATCCTGTTATCTTGTTTTCTCGTTGATATTCTTATCCTTCTATCCTATACTGATCTTATTATCTTGTTTTTAGATTCTTATCCTAATATCATATCTTATCATCGAGATTCTCACCCTACTATCCTATCTTAGCGTCGGGATTCTTATCCTATTCTCCTTATCCTTATCGCCACTTTCGCCGAGCTTATCCCCAGAGGTCACCGGTACAGCACGTGTCCTTCGACCTCGATTGGGCGTGGCTTTTAGGGGCGTGTCCCGATCACCCTATCAGCGGGATAAATGGATCCGCCGGCCGCCCTTTGTCCTCCTGCGAAAGAAAACGATAACAGGAGATAATTAGAAACCTCGAGGACAACTGATGTACGATAATTACACTCAGGATGTTGATTAAGCCGTAGTGTCTCGTGGAAATTAACGAAGGACAAAACAATAATAACAACAACAACAACAACAATAGAATCTTGAGAATTTGGCAGGGATGGAAAAGATAAATATATATGTGGGCGTGTTTTTAAAGTAAAAGGCGGTTCTTTGTTGCCGAGCTTTAGGTTAGAAGAGGGTAGGGTGGCTTAGCTTTGGATGGGTTAGGATTGGATAGGATACGATAGGATACAATACGATTAAGTTAGGTTAGCTTTGAATAGGATAGGATTAGCTTAGTTTAGTTTAAGTTTGTTTAGGATAGTTTTAGTTAGGTTAGTATGAAACAGGCAATGGACCGGGGAAGATAATATGCTGCATTATCATTAATTGTTAGTCTTTTTATTAAAAAACAAACAAACAAAAACAGAAGAAGACAGGGACGTCCCCTTTGAGTAATATAACGAAGGATCAGGAAGTAACTCCTTTGTCATCCACTTTGGCTCCGATATCGCTTCCTAACCTTCGTCTCGTCCAGATATCTCATTTTCTCTTATCCTCTTACTCCTCTTCCTTGCGTGTGATCTTATCCAATGTTATCCTTTCCTCCTTTTATTCTTATCCGATCAAGGTATCTTTGGGAGTTCCTTTGCTCTCTCTCTTTTTTTATTATTATTATTATTTTTTTTTTTTTTTTTTTTTTAGGGGGGGGTGATATAACTTCTGTTTAGGGGGGTATCAGATCTCATGTATTTTTCATTTTGTATTTCATTTTGATTTCTAAGCACTGAAAGCCAAAATCGATACGCCTTCAATTCATTTCTTCCCCTTTTCTTTAACTTGAACGTTGGCATTTGTGAAGAAAATCTTTGGCATTATTTTTTACAATTTGTCTACGTGACCTTCCTGCCGAACCCTAGATTACTCTCCTCTTCCACTTTCCAAGCCGAGAATCCACCTGCAAATAATTTTATATCCACGCTCCCTTTACTTTAGGTAAGATCGTCACTTAATTTCGATAATAAAGTTACTAGAATTAGAAAAAATAACACATAAATATATATAAATTATTTTATAGGTTTTATAGAGATGCTTGGAATATAGATATTATATTGCAAACTTCAACCTTGTTATGTGTAAGCTTGCTCATCCGAAATTGAGTTTGCCAACCTAATGTGTAATGATCCCTTCCTATCGATTTTGAAGCAAGCTCGTTAATTCCTGACACTATCATTTAGTGCTGTTATAGACTCAAAAGTTTTTTTTTGTGTGTGTATGTTTTGTTTGTGTGATGAATAATTTTCACAGAAATCAATGTATTGTTCTTATGTTGGTTCTATTATTATAAATCTGAAGAAAAAATATATTTCGTGGTTTTAGATATAAACCAGTTATTATTAAGTAATTCCATAGGTTTTTCCATGCACTAGGAATCTCTAGAATACTCTGGAATGTTTTAGAATATTGAGAATGATGTATTTGGTTGCACTAGAAAGTCTTAGAATCTCTCTCTCTCCCTCTTCCCTCCCTTCCTCTCCCTCTCACTGTCTCTTCCATCCTCCCAGCCTCACTCCTTCCCTCTCTCCCTCCCTCCTCCGACGCTCTCTCTACCCCTTCTCTCTCCTCCCTCACTCCTTCCTCTCCCTCTCCCTCTCTTCCTCCATCCCTTCTCTCTCCCTGCTTCCCTCTCCCAATTTCAACCAACCGTCCCTTCCCTCCCTCTCCAATTCCACCCACCCTCCTTCCCTCCCTCTCCCTCTTCCACCCTCACTCCCTCTCTCCCTTCCCCTCTCCCTCCCTCCCTCCCTCCCTCAGCGCCGCACACATATCCAAAAGCAGGAGCAGAGACCCCCCAGCCGAGCTTCAGCCGAACCCTCTTCCTCCGCCAGCTCTCCCTCGGCTCAGTGACACAAGCCGACTTCCGCATCTCTCGAGGGGGGCTTCGGGATGAAGGGGGGGGGGTGGGGGAGGCGGGAAGGAGGGAAAGGGGAAGTGGGGGGG
>NW_020870146.1:322119-337119 GCF_003789085.1 Penaeus vannamei | reverse complement strand
ATATGTTCAGAAATAATTCAAGATGATTCTATTGTGGCGTTGCAATATTTGTTAAAAAGTAATTCAAGATAATTGAGATTTGTTCACGAATAATTCCAAGATAATTCCACTCTGACATCGTAATATTTGTTCACGAATAGTTCCAAGATAATTCCACTCTGGTATCGTAAGATTTGTTCAAGAATAACTCAACATAGTTCAGCCGACGGGGAACACACAGGCTTCTAAACAGCTGTTAAGTCTCCCCTCTCTCGTCCAGTGCAGTTGCTTTCGTGGCGTTACCATGGTGCTGTAATTCGGGCGTGAACATTTTCTGGAGGAGTCATTTTTTTATGAAGCTTTCCCTATTTCATACGTCTATGTTTGACATTTCCAACAGCTGATTGTGTGTGTCATATGTTTACTGAAGAAGTTCCTTTGTGCGGGATTGATGGGATGTTTTAGGAATGATGTTATGTACAAGAGTGTTAAAGAGTGAATGTGAAGATTAGAGTGGCAAAGAGTGAAAAGGAAGGACATGGTGTTAAAAGAGTGAATATGAAGGACATGGTGTTAAAGAGTGAATATGAAGGAAAGTGAAGAATGAAATAGAATATTGAAATGTTAAATAGTGAAAAGGATGAAGTGCTAAAAGAGTGAAAATGAAGATTGAAGTGAGAAAGAGTGAAAATGAAGATTGAAGTGAGAAAGAGTGAAAATGAAGATTGAAGTGTTAAAGAGTGAATATGTGAAATGAAGATGAAAAGAGCTAAGAGTGACAAGAGTGAATATGAAGGATGAAGTGAGAGAGAGTGAAAATAAAGATTGGAGTGTTAAAGAGTGACATTGGAGCGCTAAGAGAGTGAAAATGAAGATTGAAGTGTTAAAGAGTGAAAATGAAGATTGAAGTGTTAAAAGAGTGAAATGGTGAGGAGACGCGACCGCAGCATCCTTGTTGGAGGAAGGCATTTGCTCGCATAAAAGGAGCAAACGAAGTTATGGAATAAAAATTTAAAAGTCGAAGTTCGATAGAAATTTCAGAGACATGGGGGAGAAAATGCCAACAAAGGGAACGAGGTTACAAAAAAGATGAAAAGGTAAAAAAAAAGAAAAGTCAAATAACCTCGCAAAGAGGATACAAAAAAACAGGAAAATAATAAGATAAATGTTTGATTCTCCAACGATGTTTGTTGAGGTTTTTATTATGATTTCATTAAGTATATTCGTCTAAAAAAATACAGTTTTGTTTTTATTGTTAGGGATCACAGGAATTCATCTTGGTTTGTATTACATTTATTAACTCTGTGTTCGTATACAGAGAGTCAGAATGTATAATACACAAGAAAATAATAAATAAGGAGATATGAAATGTATGCAATATATGTATATAATATATATATATATATATATATATATATATATATATATATATATATATATATATATACTATATATATATATATATATATATATATATATGATAATAAGAAGTACAAAGTTTACACATTCCTCTGTCCCTTGCTATCCAAAGATAGGGTGAGAGATAAACAGAAAGGAGGTCTGTGTAAAGAGAGGAGAGAGAGGAGGAGAATGATTATTTATGTAAATGATTGTATATAGTTGATCCTTGTTTTAGTGCCAGGGTTAGGTTCCTTAAGACAGCGACTTTATAACTTAGATGGTGTTCAGTGAAGCCTTGTTTGTTTGTTTGTTTTAAAAGTGTCCCATAGTTTTTCACGTTGTTTGCTCTGTCTCTCTTTGGAAGACAAGAAAGAGAGGAACTGTTTGTACGTGTGAATGTGTAGATAATTTGTCTTATGTTTTCACTGTCTTTCTTTGAGAAACAAGAAGATAAGGAAATGTTTGTACGTGTAAATGTAGAGAAAGTTTGTCTAATGCTTTCGCTGTCTCTCTTTGGGAAATAAGAAAAAAAGGAATTGTTTGTATGTGTGAATCTGTAAGAAATGTGTTTCATGTTTTCGAAGTCTCTTTTGGGGAAACGAAAAAAAATAATTGTTTGTATGTGATGAATGTATAGAAGTTTGTTTCATGTTTTCATTGTCCTTCTTTGGAAAACAAGAAAAAAAATAAGTTTGTACGTGTGAATGTATAAAAAGTTTGTTTATTGACTTGTTTTCACTGTCCTTTGGAAAAAAAAGAAAAAAAAAGAACTGTACGTGCGAATGTGTAGAAAATTTGTCTCATGTTTTCGCTTTCTCTCAATGGAAAACAAGAAGAAAAGAAATTGTACACGTGGAGATAAAGAAAGTTTGTTTTCACCTTGTTATCACTGTCCTTCTTTGGTAAACAAGAACAAAGGAAACTGTCTGTGCTTATGAATATATAGAAGGTTTGTTTATTTACTTGTTTTCCTCTCGCGCCATAAAAAAAATAAAAACGGGGCGGGAGTATCTAGGGCGACGTTAAGCGAGCTACAACGGCTGGTAATGAAGACCTCCATCGCCCTTATATAATTTTCTGTTTATTCCTTCGCATTTTTTTCTCTTTCTTTCCAGTGTTCGTTTTCTTTCTATTTTATTTTCTCTTTATTCCTAATACATATTTTCTGATTATCTAATTTTCACCTATTTTTTTCCTTTCTCTTCGTAATTTTTCTTTTTTTTTTCTTCATATACCATTATATCTTTCATCCTATCTAATTTTCTTTCTAAATTTTCACCTTTTTCCTATACAGTTTTCTTATTCTTCCTTAATGATATTCTCTTTCTTAATTTTCTTATACGGTCTTCTCTTTCTTCCTATCTACTTTTTCTTTCTTCTTTCTCCTTTATGATTATCGCTTTCTTTCTGTGCACCTTTCTCTTTCTTCCAGTACAGTTTACTTTTTCTTATTTGATTTTCTCTTTCTCCCTTTTCCTATTTCCTCCTTCTATCCTCCTCGTTCTTCCTATCTGTCTCTTTCTTTTCAATTTTCCCTTTCATCCTACATAATTTTCTCTTTCTCCTTAATACCATCTTCTCTAATATTTCTCTTCCCTATTCCGCACACGCAACCTCCTCTGTTTACATTCTGCGCAAAGACCTCGCACCCGCCCATGTCTGTTCCGCGTGCACGCCCATGCGAACGTCTCCCTCTCCCGTAATCGCCCCAGCCTCCCTCAGGACGGGCGTGAAACAATATATTTCGGTTTAAAGCGACGCCGCCCAGACCGCCCTGGACCGAAACCTCCATTTGAGACCACGTGCTACCCTTTTACCCCGTGGCAACATTAGGGAAATGACTGCTGGGCTACCTTTGGTGTTATGTGTGTGGGGGTGGGGTGGGGTGGGTGGGGAGGGGGTGGGGGTGGATGTGTGGGAGTGGAGGGGGGGTTGTGGATGTGTCTTTGTGTGTGTGTGTGTGTGTGTGTGTGTGTATGTGTGTGTGGTTTGTATATATGTGTGTGGAGGGGTTATGGATGTGTGTATTTTGTGTATGTGTGTTGTGTCTTTGTCTTTTTGTGTATGTGCGTGCGTATGTGTGTACGTCATTGCCGTGCGAACACCTGTGACGGGACCGTATAGAAAGGTCACTGGTATACATATCAGGTGTTCGGCCTCGTGGCTCTACCGCGTGTAGAAGCGGGGAAGCAACAGGTGTGTGTGGGTGTCTTCGCGTCTGTTATGCTATGTGTGATGGAAGTGTGCGGAGACATTTGTGTGCGTGTACTCGTGAATGTGTGCTTAATGCTCACATACACGCCCATAAGCACGTACGCGCGCGCACACACACACACACAACACCTCCTACTCTAACACAAATATACGAACACACGCCCACAAAGATCCACCTCACACACACAAAAACATAAACACACGGAAACTGACGCCCACCTTACATACACACACAAACATACAAACAAACACTCATATTACACACACAAACTCAAGCACATACACGCACAAACACCCAACTCTCACACACACACACACACACACACACACACACACACACACACACACACACACACACACACACACACACACACAACCCCCACCCTCCAAACACACACAAACACCCACCTCACCTCTCCACACCCACACACGCACCACACACACACACACACACACACACACACACACACACACACACACACACACACACACACACACACACACACACACACACACACACACACACACACACACACACACAAACACATACCCAGGAGACACGCTCATCCTAACATGTGATCGCGTCTATGCAAATGTTGTGACGTGTCAGCTCGATGTTGGTGACGTCATCACAGGTGTAAGATTGTCTTTTAATTTTCTTTGTAATGGAGTTATATAATCTCGCCGCGTTGGATGTAATATTAAGTTTATTTTTAGAAGGGAAATGTCGTATTTTAGGGCGTGGTTGGAGGAGGAAGAAGGAAGGAGGAGGAAAGAGGGAAGGAGGAGGGAAGAAGGAAGGAGGAGGGAAGAGGAAAGGGGAGGAAGAGGAAAGGAGGAGGGAAGAGGGAAGAGAATTGATAAGGGAGAAAGTAAGGTTAAGGAGAAGAAAGGAATGGAAGGTGAGAAAGAGAAGCAGAGAGGGGAATAAAGACGGTGGAAAATTAGTTTAAAGAAGAAAGGAATGTGAGGCGAGAAAGAGTAGAAGAGAGGGGGAATAAAGACGGTGGAAAATTAGTTTAAAGAAGAAAGGAATGGAAGGTTAGAAAGAGAAGAAGAGAGGAGATCAAAGAGAGAAATAAAAGATGGTGGAAGAAGAGATCAGAGAAAGAAACAAGGGAGGAAGACGAAGAAGATAACAGAGCGGAAAACGAAGAGAAAAACGCATACACGAACAAAAAGTGAAGCGAAGAGGAAATGAAAGATGAAAAAAAAAAAAAAAAAAACAGAAGATAGCGAAGAATAAAACGGGAAATCAAGAAGAAGATAAAGAGGGACGTAGAGAGGATACAAAAATGGACAATCAAGAGGAAAAGAAAGAGGGAATAAGGAGGAAAGCAATTACGTGTGGAAAATAAGGAATGGGAGGAATGGCGGAGATGGAATTACGGGGAAAGGTCAAGAGAAGAGAGAAACTCTCCGTCTCTCTTCTCCTTCCGCTCTTACTTTCTATTTCTCTTTTCTCCCTCTTTGATCCTTCTCTTCCTTTCTGTCTCCTTTTTTTCTCTCTTTTCCAGTCCTCTCCCGTCTCTCTTATCCTATTTCTATTTTTTCTCTCTCTTTCCGTTCTTCCTCTCCTTCTCTTCTCACTCACCTCTACCTCTCTCTCCTCATCTTCCTTCCTTTCTGTCAGGAGAAAGAATAATGATAGTAATGATGATAATAATAATGATAATGATAATGATGATAATCACAATGATAATAACAATAATTATGATAGTAATAACGATAATGATAGATGATAGCAAAGCGAACGAGGATAGGGGAGCGATGAGTAAGGGGAGAGAAGGAAAGAGAAAAATAAAAGAGGGAACAGAGAGAGAGAAAAAAAAAATACTATACAAAGAGCATCAACATCTGGTTTCCTATGCCTTGCTGCGCCCTCTGTTTTATCTTGATTTTTTGCTGTCATTTTTATTTCGGTCGAAATAATGAACTCATTAATAGGTTGCCAGATTCTCCGGGTTGCCTAATGGCCTTTGTTTCGGGAATCTCATTTGCTTAGTGCTGTTTTTTTTCTCTTTTCTTTTTTTCTTTCTTTTTATTATCATTATTGTTATAATTTTTAGGCATTGGATGCGGAAACGGATTATTATCTGCTGTAGTTTTTTTAGGTGTTGTATTTTATCTTCCATCATCTTTATTTCCATCGTCACCACCAACACGTCCGCTATACCACTTCCTATCATCTACCACCAACACCACCTACCACCTACCACACCACTGTGTTGTGTGGTGCCGTGGTAGAGCTTTCGTCTGGCAATCTTGATGACCAGTGTTCGATTCCCACGCACGGCCAGTGAATGGTAGCCTCGGCCATTCCTCGGACACAGGGGTAGTTTAGAAGCACAATGAACAGACAAGCCACAATTTGACTGATATCACAAGAGGTCACAACAAACCCTAAATTATTATTTTATTATTATTGTTGTTGTATATATTATTATTGTTGTTATAATTATTATTATTATTATTGTTGTTATTATTATTGTTATTATTATTATCATTTATTATTATTATCATTATTATTATTATAATAATAATAATAATATTATTATTACCACCTACCACCGCTACTACTACCACCACCTTCCACCACCATCACCACCACTACCATTACCCCTGCCATCATTTTCATCATCTTCATCACCACATCCACCAATTACCACCATCATTTTTCATCGCCACCGCCACTACCACGATTACCACCACCATCATCCCTATTTCCATTCCTTTTCCCCTGACCTACCCTCCCTCTCTCCTCCAGCCTCGCCCTTTCTCTCTCCCTCTCCCCCCTATCCCCTCCCCTCCCTCTCCCCTCTCCCCTCTCTCCCCAGCCCCTCCCTCTCCCCCGTAGCCCCCTTCTGCAGCCCCTCCCTCTCCTCTCTCCCCCTGCCCCGCCCCTCCCTCTCCCCTTTCCTCCCCACCCTACCCCTCTCCCCTTTCCCCTCCCAGCCCCGCCCCTCCCTCTCCCCTTTCCCCCTCCCAGCCCCGCCCACCCCTCTTCCCCCACCCCTATCCCTCTCCCCTCTCTCCTCTCTCCCCTCCCCCCAGCCATTCCGAAGACGTCACGCGCAATTAATTACATTTCGCTAAACCGTCCCTTGCTGGTATGACGTCACGGGCCAATGAGGCGGAAGGTCCCTGAGGATAATCAGGAGAAAGAAGACTCAAAAGCTCGGATTCGCTATAATTAGGATTATCACTCAACAGAAAATGGAAAGGAAAGGATTACTCAACAGAAATCGGGAAGGAAGGAATCACTCAACAGAAAACGGGAAGGAAGAGATCACTCAACAGAAAACGGGAAGAAAGGGATCACTCAACAGAAATTGGAAAGGAAGGGATCACTCAACTGGAAACGGGAAGGAAGGGATCACTCAACTGGAAAACGGGAAGGAAGGGATCACTCAACTGGAAACGGAAAGGAAGGGATCACTCAACTGGAAACGGAAGGGAAGGGATCACTCAACTGGAAACGGAAAGGAAGGGATCACTCAACAGAAACGGGAAGGAAGGGATCACTCAACAGAAAACGGAAAGGAAGGATCACTCACAGAAAACGGAAAGGAAGGGATCACTCAACAGAAACGGAAAGGAAGGATCACTCAACTGAAACGGAAGGAAGGGATCACTCAACTGGAAACGGAAAGGAAGGGATCACTCAACGGAAAGGAAGGGATCACTCAACTGGAAACGGGAAGGAAGGGATCACTCAACTGGAAACGGAAAGGAAGGGATCACTCAACTGGAAACGGAAAGGAAGGGAAAACGGGAAGGAAGGGATCACTCAACAGAAAATGGAAAGGAAGGGATCACTCAACTGGAAACGGGAAGGAAGGGATCACTCAACAGAAAACGGGAAGGAAGGGATCACTCAACAGAAATGGGAAGGAAGGGATCACTCAACTGGAAACGGGAAGGAAGGGATCACTCAACTGGAAACGGGAAGGAAGGGATCACTCAACAGAAAACGGGAAGGAAGGGATCACTCAACAGAAAACGGAAAGGAAGGGATCACTCAACAGAAAACGGAAAGGAAGGGATCACTCAACTGGAAACGGGAAGGAAGGGATCACTCAACTGGAAACGGAAGGGAAGGGATCACTCAACTGGAAACGGAAAGGAAGGATCACTCAACTGGAAACGGGAAGGAAGGGATCGAAAACGGGAAGGAAGGGATCACTCAATGGGAAGGAAGGGATCACTCAACAGAAAACGGAAAGGAAGGGATCACTCAACTGGAAACGGGAAGGAACACTCAACTGGAAACGGAAGGAAGGGATCACTCAACAGAAAACGGGAAGGAAGGGATCACTCAACAGAAAACGGGAAGGAAGGGATCACTCAACAGAAAACGGAAAGGAAGGGATCACTCAACTGGAAACGGAAAGGAAGGGATCAGGGAAACGGAAGGATCACTCAACTGGAAACGGGAAGGAAGGGATCACTCAACTGGAAACGGGAAGGAAGGGATCACTCAACTGGAAACGGGAAGGAAGGGGATCACTCAACAGAAACGGGAAGGAAGGGATCACTCAACAGAAAACGGAAGGAAGGGATCACTCAACAGAAAACGGAAAGGAAGGATCACTCAACTGAAAAAAGGATCACTCAACTGGAAACGGGAAAGGAAGGGATCACTCAACTGGAAACGGAAGGAAGGATCACTCAACTGGAAACGGGACACTCAACAGAAAACGGGAAGGAAGGGATCACTCAACAGAAAACGGGAAGGAAGGGATCACTCAACAGGAAAAAGGAAAGGGAAGGGATCACTCAACTGGAAACGGGAAGGAAGGGATCACTCAACTGGAAACGGGAAGGAAGGGATCACTCAACAGAAAACGGGAAGGAAGGGATCACTCAACTCACTCAACTGGAAACGGAAAGGAAGGTCAACTGGGGGAAGGAAGGGGAAAAGGAAGGGATCACTCAAAAGGGAAAGGAAGGGATCACTCAACTGGAAACGGGAAGGAAGGGATCACTCAACTGGAAACGGAAAGGAAGGGATCACTCAACTGGAAACGGGAAGGAAATCACTCAACTGGAAACGGGAAGGAAGGATCACTCAACTGAAACGGAAGGAAGGGATCGGAAACGGGAAGGAAGGGATCACTCAACTGAAACGGGAAGGAAGGATCACTCAACTGGAAACGGGAAGGAAGGGATCACTCAACTGGAAACGGAAGGAAGGGATCACTCAACTGGGAAACGGGAGGAAGGGATCACTCAACAGAAAACGGAAAGGAAGGATCACTCAACTGGAAACGGGAAGGAAGGGATCACTCAACTGGAAACGGAAAGGAAGGGATCACTCAACTGAAAACGGGAAGGAAGGGATCACTCAACAGGAAACGGGAAGGAAGGGATCACTCAACTGGAAACGGAAAGAAGGGATCACTCAACTGGAAACGGAAGGAAGGGATCACTCAACTGGAAACGGGAAGGAAGGGATCACTCAACAGGAAACGGGAAGGAAGGGATCACTCAACAGAAAACGGGAAGGAAGGGATCACTCAACGGGAAGGAAGGATCGGAACGGAAGGAAGGGATCACTCAACTGGAACGGGAAGGAAGGGATCACTCAACTGGAAACGGGAAGGAAGGGATCACTCAACTGGAAACGGGAAGGAAGGGATCACTCAACTGGAAACGGAAGGAAGGGATCACTCAACTGGAAAACGGAAGGAAGGGATCACTCAACTGGAAACGGAAAGGAAGGGATCACTCAACAGAACGGAAAGGAAGGGATCACTCAACTGAAACGGAAAGGAAGGATCACTCAACTGGAAACGGGAAGGGGGATCACTCAACTGGAAACGGAAGGAAGGGATCACTCAACTGGAAACGGGAGGAAGGATGAAACGGGAACACTCAACTGGAAACGGAAAGGAAGGGATCAACTGGAACAAGGAAGGGATCACTCAACTGGAAACGGAAAGGAAGGATCACTCAACTGGAAACGGGAAAGGAAGGGATCACTCAACTGGAAAACTCACTCAACTGGGAACGGAAGGAAGGGATCACTCAACTGGAAACGGAAAGGAAGGATCACTCAACAGAAAACGGATCACTCAACTGATCACTCAACTGGAAACGGAAGGAAGGGATCACTCAACTGGAAACGGGAAGGGATCACTCAACAGAAAACGGAAAAGGAGGAATCACTCAACTGGAAACGGAAACGGAAGGGATCAGGAAACGGGGATCACTCAACTGGGAAACGGAAGGAAGGGATCACTCAACTGGAAACGGAAAGGAAGGGATCACTCAACTGGAAACGGGAAGGAAGGGATCACTCAACTGGAAACGGGGAGGAATCACTCAACTGGAAACGGAACGGAAACGGGAAGGAAGGGATCACTCAAACTGGAAACGGGGAGGAAGGGATCACTCACTGGAAACGGGTGGAAAAACGAAACGGAAAGGGAAGGGATCAACTCACTCAACTGGAAACGGAAAGGAAGGGATCACTCAACTGGAAACGGAAAGGAAGGATCACTCAACTGGAAACGGAAAGGAGGGATCACTCAACAGAAAACGGAAAGGAAGGGATCACTCAAAACAAACGGAAGGAAGGGATCACTCAACTGGAAACGGGAAGAAGGGATCACTCAACTGGAAACGGGAGGAAGGGATCACTCAACTGAAACGAAAGGAAGGGATCACTCAACTGGAAACGGGAGGAAGGGATCACTCAACTGGAAACGGGAAGGAAGGGATCACTCAACAGAAAACGGAAAGGAAAGGATCACTCAACTGGAAACGGAAAGGAAGGGATCACTCAACTGGAAACGGGGAGGAAGGGATCACTCAACTGGAAACGGGAAGGAAGGGATCACTCAACTGGAAACGGAAAGGAAGGGATCACTCAACTGGAAAAACGGAGTCACTCAACTGGAAACGGGAAGGAAGGGATCACTCAACTGGGAAACGGAAAAGGGGGAAACGGGAAGGGAAGGGATCACTCAACTGGAAACGGGAGGAAAGGATCACTCAACTGAAACGGAAAGGAAGGGATCACTCAACTTGGAAACGGAAGGGATCACTCAACTGAAACGGGAAGGAAGGGATCACTCAACTGGAAACGGGAAAGGAAAGGATAAACACCTCAACAGAAATGGAAAGGAAGGGATCACTCAACAGAAAAATGGGAAGGGAGGGAGATGATAAAAGAGAGAAGGAAGAAGGGTAAGGGTGTGTGTGGGGGAGGGGGAAGGGAAGGGTACAGGAGGGGTGGGGGTTAGGGTTGGAATCAGGAATAGGGAGAGAGGAGGAGATAGAGAAAAGGAAGGGAGTAAAGGGGAGGTAGGGATGGAACGGGAATAAAGATATGGTTGATGAAATGGGAAATGGGGAGGAATAAAAGTGGGGTCAGAATGAAGGAGGGGGAGAATTAACGATGCAGTTGATGAAAATGGAGATAGAGGAAGAAGAAAAGGAGCAAGAAGAGAGGGGAAGGGGTAAGGTGAATAGAACGGGGAATGAGGATACAGTAGATGAAAATTAAAGGAGGAAGGGAGAAAGGAATTAAGTGTTTGATTAATAGAAATGTGATAAAGGATAGACTAACGACTGACTAACTGACTGACGAAATATAAGGACTAACTAAATGATTACTCAATCCACATGTCACGAGACCTAATTAACTGCCTAACTGACATTTAATTAGAATAAACAACTGACTGATTGACTGACCGTCCCTGTTCCTTTGACACGCGCGTGTTCTCCAGTCACAAGTCCAGAGATGAAGACCAGACGAGGAGTCCAGATAAGGAGTCCTGAGATGAAGTCCAGACGAGGGTCCTGAGATGAAGTCCACCACGAGGAGTCCACAGATGAAGTCCAGACGAGGAGTCCTGAGATGAAGTCCAGATAAGGAGTCCTGAGATGAAGTCCAGACGAGGAGTAAAGAGATATCCAGACGAGAAGTCCAGAGGAGGAGTCCAGAGATGAAGTCCAGATAACGAGTCCATATATGAGGTCCAGACGAGGGGTCCTGATATGAAGTCCACACGAGGATTAAGTAAATGAAGTCCAGACGAGGTCCATATATGAGGTCCAGACGAGGAGTCAGAGTTAAAGTCTAGAGATAAAGTCCTGAGATGAAGTCTAGACATCTCCGACGTCTTATCTGTGACGTCCCTTTCCTGTGTGAATTCCCGTCGGTTCGCCTCACGTTGTCGCTCCTTGTCGTCTTGTTTGTCTGTATTTTTTGTCTTTTTGTCTTTTCTTCCTGTTCTTGAATTTTTTTGTCTTCTTTTTTGTGTATTCTATTTTTTTTTTTTTCTCGTTCTTCGTTTCACCTCCACCTCCTCCACTTGTTCATGCTTCTGTTCCTCTTCTTCATCCCTCTTCTCCTTCACTCCTCTTCCTCTTCTTCATCTTCTCCTCCTTCTTCTCGTCTCTTCTTTCTTCTTCTCCTCATCTTCCTCCACCATCTTCTACCCTTCCTGCATCTCATTTCCTCCCTCCTTCCCCATCCCCCCATCCCTCCCAACCCCCAACCCCCAACCCCCCCACACATAACCGTCTTGGGAATCGGCCGATATTTAAGAGGATTAAAAACTTCTCCCCCCCCCCCCCCCTGCTGATGGCGTTGCGTTTGGCGGTCTTGGGCCCTTAGATCGCGCGGAGGATGGGGGGGGGGGGTTAGGCGGGATGGGGGTTATTTTTTTATTTTTTATTTATTATTTTTGTGTGTGTGTGTTGCGTGTGTTGTGTGTTGTGTGTGTGTGGTGTGTGTGTGTGTGTGTGGTTGTTGGTGGTGTGTGTGTTGGTTTGGTTAATTTTTTGTTTGTGTTTGGTTTTTAGTTTGTGGAGGATTGGGGGTTGGGGCGGGGGGGGGATATGTGATTTTTTTTCTTATCTTTTTGCGTATTGGTTTGGTAATTTTTTGTGGTTTTTTCCCTTGTTTGCTTGGTTTCGTGTTTGTTGTATGGTGCCTCGGGGTTGATTGTTATATGTGGGTGAGGTTAGGAAGCTGTGTATCTATCTATCTATCTACACACACACACCACACACACTCACTCATATAATGTATATTTGCACATTTGTGTGTGAGTGTGAGTGTATGTGTGTGTATAGATAGATAGATAGATAAATACACATGCGTGGGTGTGCCAAATAGCCAGGAAGGCCTGACGAGCAAATATCAGATTCAGTAAACATTAACAAAATGGAAGGAATAACGGAGAGGAGAGAGATCAGTTATGATAAAAATAGAACAGGTATGAATGATTAAATCGACCAAATCTCCCATCAGAAAATTCACGTCCCCATCAACGCCCATTTATATATTTAATGTAAAAAGTAATTATAACTACCAAAGGAAAAAAAGAAAAGGGAAAACAAGAAAGGGATGAACGTTAACATTACAATTAGAGAGAGAAGGGAGACTGCAAATAAAGCTGGTTAATGAATAGATAAATGATATAGGTAGAGGGAGAGGGGATGAGAATTAATTGAGGGAAGGGAAGGTAAGAAGGGGAGGGGAGGGGGTTGTCTGGTAGGTAAGTAGGGGAGAATCAAAGGTAGGAAAGGTAAGGAGAATCAAAGGTAGGGAAAGGTAAGGAGGGGAGGGAGAGGAAAGAGGGGGAGAGGCATGGAGAAGAAGGGGAGGCAAGGAGGGAGATGGGCAAGTAGGGGGAAGGGAGAGGCAAGGAGGGCGAAGCGAGAGGGGAGAGGCGAGGAGGGGAAAGAGAGAGGGAGAAAAGCAAGAAGGGGGAAAGGAGAGGGGAAAAGCAAATAGGGGACGCGAGGAGGGGGAGAAGCAGGGAGATGAAAGAGGAGGGGAGGCAAGGAGGGAAAGGGAGAGGGGGAGAAGCAAGGAGAGGAAAGTGGGAAAAGGAGAAGCAAGGAGGGGGAAGGGAGAGGGGGAGACAAGGAGGGGGAAGGGAGAGGGGGAGAAGCAAAGGGGGACGGGAGGAGGGGGAGAGGGGAAAGATATATGGATGGGAGAAGTTGGTTCTCCCTTGCGTGACTCTGTCAATCAATGGGACTGGCGTTGGGGGCATCTTATCTGAATTACCGCCCCCTCGAAGCCTCTCTCCCCATCTCTTCGTCCTTCCCCCTTTTCCTTCTTTCCTTCTCTTCCTCTTTCTCTCTCGTTTTCATTTTACCTTCGTTCTCCCCCCTTTTCCTCTTTCCTTCTCTTCCTCTTTCTCTTTCGTTTTCATTTTACCTTCGTTCTTCCCCCTTTTCCTTCTTTCCTTCTCTTCCTCTTTCTCTCTCGTTTTCATTTTACCTTCGTGTCTTCCCTACTCTTTCCTTCGTTTCTTTTTCATTTTTTAATTTTACCTTCGTGTCTTCCCTACTCTTTCCTTCGTTTTCTCTTTCGTTTACATTTTACCTTCGTGTCTTCCCTCTTACCTGTGCGTGTCCCTCTTTCTTCTTATATATGTTTCTCTTTATCTTCGTCTTTCCCTCTTCTCATTTACGTTTGTCGTCCTGTTCCTTCTCGGCTTCGTCTCTCCCTCTTCCCATTTTACATTCTTCTCCCCCTCTTCCCTCTTACGTTTGTCTCTCTCTTCTCTCTCATCTCCGAGTCTCCTTTTTCCCTTTTACCTTCATTTTTCCCTGTTCCCTCTTATATTTTTCGCGCCTTTCTTATCGTTACCTTAATCTTACCTTCCATCCACGAGAGAAAGAGAGAGAGAGAGAGAGAGAGAGAGAGAGAGAGAGAGAGAGAGAGAGAGAGAGAGAGAGAGAGAGAGAGAGAGAGAGAGAGAGAGAGAGAGAGAGAGGAAGAAAGAAGAGACAGGGAGAGCGAGGGCGAGAAAGAGAGAGAGAGAGAGAGAGAGAGAGAGAGAGAGAGAGAGAGAGAGAGAGAGAGAGAGAGAGAGAGAGAGAGAGAGAGAGAGAGAGAGAGGGAGAGCGAGAGAGAGACAGAGGGAGAGAGGTAGGGAGGCTAGAACGGAGAATAAGAGCAAGGGGGAAGAAGTGTAATGAAATAAATGAAAAAAAAGCGAGAACGAGAGAGAGAGAGAGAGAGAGAGAGAGAGAGAGAGAGAGAGAGAGAGAGAGAGAGAGAGAGAGGAGAGAGGAGAGAAGAGAAAGAGGAGGAGGAGAAGAGAGGAGAGAAAGGGAGGAGGGCTAGAAGGAGATAAGAGCAAGAATAGAAGAGAGAAGAGAGAGAGAGAGAAGAGAGAGAGAGAGAGAGAGAGAGAGAGAGAGAGAGAGAGAGAGAGAGAGAGAGAGCAGAAAGACAAGACCCGACACAGCGGTTATGACGGTCGACGGCCATTGATCCTTCCCTCGCTAAGTGTCGCCGAGGTGTGGTATGACGAGGTATTGAAGCTGGATTTCCTAAGGGGGGCACAAAGGGGGCAGCTAAGTGGCACCAAAGGGAAGTGGAGGACGACAAGAGACTACTTTGTTTTAGGGGAACAAAAGGGGGGGGGG
>NW_020870146.1:302517-322019 GCF_003789085.1 Penaeus vannamei | reverse complement strand
AGCTCTGGAAAAAAAAATCCGTTGAACTGCGATTCACTTCAAAGGCCCCGCCCTTAAGGCCATCTTTATGGCACACGATAGAGTGAGTGGGTTTAGGATGTTGGTCGTGAATAGGGATGCAGGGGATGTGAGTGGTGTGTGTTGTGGTGTGTGTGCGCGCGCGTGTGCGTGCATGAGTGTGTGTTTGTGCGTGTGTGTGTGCGTGTGTTCTGTCTTGTCTCTCTTCACTATGATCTGCATGACGAGACGCTGATGCTGCTCCTCGCTCTCACAGGACAGCTTTTTTTTCCTTCTAACTCCGCTCCCACACCTAACCTTGTTCATATTCCAAGTTCTTAACACCTTTCATATTTGACCATTTGGACTTCCCTCACTTTTGGCAGGTCGTTCACGCTTCTTTTGTCTTGCTCTCACAACCCCCCCCCCCCCCCTTCCCTCCCTCCCCCCTCACAGACCTCCCCCGAATGCATTCATGAAAGACTATTAAGATATTTCACTCCCCCCATTCACCCGCCCGCCCGCCCCCCCCACCCCCACCCCCTTTTTCCAGCATGTTGTGTTAACCTCACCTTTTTTATGTTTTTTATGTTTGCCTGACTTTACCTTTTTTTTTTTTTTTTTGTCATTTTTGTGTTGGTGTTCGTGTTGGTGTTCGGGTGTGCATGGCGGAGCAGGCCGAGCTTGGACCATAGGCGGCGAGACGGAGGGATCGCCGCACGCCCGTTCCCTCAGCCCGTGCCACCGCCTCGCCAGCTACTCGCCGCCCACTCTCAGAGGTAAGTCCGCCCGCACACCACCACCTACGCCACCATCCCTCACCGCCACCTGGCTGCCGCCCACACCACTACTACAATAACTACTACTACAAAAAAACTACTGCTACTACTATCCATTTTGCAACGTTCACCCGCCCACGCAGTGTGTGTCCGCCCACCCAGTGTGAAGAAGCGAGCCTCACGCTGGGCGGCGCACGGCAGACCCAGCTGTGCCGTAGAGCGCCCGCGCAGCACGTCCAGCAACGGCGCTAGATAGATCGTTGCCGAAGTGCCGTCACCGCACCGGCCCTCCACGTGCCCTGTCTAGTGTGTAGTGTCCTGTACTTCACATACATGCTTGAGTGCATCGGTGTACTCCGTATGAATAGAGTTTTCTGTGTTCATGTTGCACTTATACAGTATGTAATCAAGTAATCACATATATATGCAAGGATGTGATCCTATCTGAACTTGGAATTAGAGAGACAAACACAAAACTTAAAATGCAAAACATTAGAACTCATGTCGAGTAAAATTACAAACGTGTTTTCTCAAAAAACAACGTCATAAAGTAGTGTTGTTCTCATTTGAATATCATAATTCACATTGGTTGGACGTACTATTTAGCCGGCTTTGTAGGTGCAATTGTTTTGTCATTTACAACGCAAGGTGCAGTTGTACCGATAGGCTTTCACGACACATTTCATTTCAACCATTGATCAAACATGTCCATTTATTGATAGTGCTTATATATTTCACACAGAATCAGTCATAATAACCAAAACCCCATTAGGCAGTTCTTTACGAATATTAACATAGACGAAAGTGACGGTTCTCTCTGGGCGTTGCAGTGAAGGCCGGCTGCCGCCCCCGCCGCGTCGGAGGCCGTCCGATCGAGAACCCGCTGGACAGAGTGCACCGCGAGATCGCCATCCTCAAGAAGCTCATCCACCCCAACGTCGTCAAGCTGGTCGAGGTCCTGGACGACCCGGACGAGGATAACTTCTACATGGGTGAGCCCCTCCCCCTCGACGGCTTATCCAAAGAGGCCTTGTCTGTTCGTTTCGGGAAATGGGGTGGAAAGGTATGTGGGATGACTGGGATTTCGGGGAGTCGGCCTGGGGGTGTTGGCGTCTTCTAACGCGGGTTCTCGCCCTCAGCATTCGAGCTCCTGGAGAAGGGCGAGGTGATGGAGGTGCCGACGGACACGCCCCTCACGGAAGACCAGGCCTGGGGCTACTTCAGGGACGTCGTTCTCGGCATAGAATACTGTAAGTGCAAGATGTTTTTTGTCATAAATTTTCCTGTAACATAATGTTACCTTGAATTGCGAACATCTTTTTCTTATGGCATATAAACCAATTTCTGATTTTCTGAACGCAAAAATAACATTAGCATTCATACCCTAAACCATATATGCATAATTTCAAAATGCACACTCACATCACTCCCCCTCTCTCCCCTTCTCCCCTTCCCCACAGTACACTACCAGAAGAAATCCACCGAGACATCAAGCCATCGAACCTGCTGCTCGGCGACAACGGACACATCCAGATCGCGGACTTCGGGGTCTGCAACGAGTTCGACGGCCAGGACGCCTTCCTCACCAACACGGCGGGAACACCTGCCTTCATGGCCCCCGAAGCGCTCTCCACGTCTCGGCATAAGTATTCCGGGAAGGTAAGACGAGGGAGGAGTATGGAAGGAAGGGAGAAGGTGGTAGGGGAGGGGTTGATGGGGTGGGATGGGGAAAGAGGAGAGGAAGATGGGAAAGGGAGGGTGAGAGGGTAGGTGGTAAAGGAGTGAGAGAGGAGGGAGAGGGAACAGAGAGAAAGGAGGAGGAGAGAGAGATAGAGGGGGAGGAGGAAGAGAGAGAGGAGGAGGGAGGGAGAGGGGAGTAATGGAGAGGAAAAGAGGGAGAGAAAGGGTAAAGAAGAGAGAGAGAAAGAAAGAGAGAGGGTCGGGGGAAGGGTAAAGGAAGGAGGAGAGAGAGAATGTGAAATACCTAGAGCAAGAACAACAAACGCTAGTGGATTTTTTTTTTTATTCATAAAATGAATTGCGCTACACAATCCACTCGTCTGAAAGGAATAAGTGAACTTGATCTAATATTCTTTTAAAAATACTATCGAAAACTGCTTTTCAGTTTCATGGAAGGATAATACATTTAGACATTTAATTTCCGATTTTGACAAAGTTAGCTCCTACTGTCTTCATAACACTCCATTTTCTTTTTTTTTTTTCTATTCGGACTTGGGAAAGACTAAAGCATTATTCCATTCCCTTTCTCTTCACAGGCCGCTGACATCTGGGCAATGGGCGTGACTTTATATGCCTTCGTTTACGGGAAACTTCCATTCCACGATGAAAATATTGTTGTGTTGTACGATAAGATCCGGAACGCGCCCCTCGTGTTCCCTCCCGCGCCGTTCGTCTCCGATGATCTCAAGGATCTGATTAGCCTAATGTTAGAAAAGGATCCTGCTAAGAGAATAACGCTACCGGATATTAAGGTAAGTAAAAGAAGTAAAGAAAAAAAATATGAAATATGATTGTGAACGTACGGAATTAGGTTAGTCTTGTAGCTTTCTTTGTAACGGCAGAATTCGGTTCGCATACTACGAAAAGATGGTAGAACGAAATTTCTTCAATATAATTCTAATGCCCACATGTTAGTTAATGTGTTTATATGTTTATTCATTTTGAAAACTCTCAAAGGAAAGGATTTCTATTAATAAGACTTCGGGAACAAATACGCTCCTTTGTGCTCATACTTTACGTGGACTCTTCTTGGCAGCCATTGTTATTGTCCTGTCAAAAGCACATGCCCCCGCAGTCTCTTGCCATAATAGAAACTTTTACAGTAAACCTTCTTCGATTATTGCTTTATTTTTCAGAATTTTTCACGTCTGTATATGATATTTGGTAATAGCATAGATTTACATGATTCCGCTAGTCTTTGTGACAAATTAAGTCATGATTTATGTCAATTTGTATATAACATGATCATATAAACAGCTACTCCGTACTTTGAATAAGTTATGTGCTTAGTTTTATCCTTTAGGGTGATTCATGACGCAAAACAACCCATCATTTCAACCCCAACTAAAAATATACATATATTATAAACTTCCACCATACACTTGCAGCAACATCCCTGGGTGACAGCAGGCAATCAGTACCCATTACCCACCGAAGAGGAGAACTGTGTACTGATCGAGGTCACGGACGAGGAAGTCCAGACGTGCGTGCGGTCGATCCCCAAGCTGGAAACGCTAATCCTCATCAAGTGTATGCTCAAGAAACACAGCTTCCACAACCCGTTCAAGATGAACGTGCTCATCAAGGAGCAGTTTGCGCGTGCAGGACGGTCGCACTCGGCGCCTGGTTCGTATGAGTTCTACTTGGACAGGTATGGGTTGTGGTGGTGGTAAACGGCAGCTCTCGTCTCTCCTCCTCCACTCTGCGCCCTGCACTGCACGCCTTTGTTGCTCTCCGTGGTGTAGTACTGACCCAGTAACGTTTATCATGTCTATATTATGTGGGTGAAGGGAAGAACATTTTCATGATGGAGGTCCTTCATGTTTTTCAAAATTTTCATGACTGAAATTGGTTGAACGTTTCATTCGTTTTATTTTTTTCAGAACTGAAGTTAAGTATTCCATGTAAAAGATTATTATTTTTTACTCTACTTGAAAATGTTCTCTTTGTAAGGTGTTCAGCTGTCAAGTGTTGAGAGAGAGCTTGGACTCTCATCAGTCAGAAGGTTTTTACATCAAAGTTCTAAGAAAATAGAATTGCAGAGGAGGATTATTGCTACATCAGATTTTTAGTGCCGGCAAAAAAGGCTCATTTCACAGTTCCTATTGGTGCTTTTTACGGCCAGTTTTTGTATCACCACATTTTGAAATGAAAGATATTTTTATGAGAAAAAATGGGAATAATGCATTCACAGGGTGTAGTAGATTAGAAAAAAATATAAGAACCTTTGTAGTTTTGAAATTGAAATTGCTTTGTGAAATCATATGAACGACTAGAATTACAATGTCATATATATGAGGAAAAATAATTAAATTTGTTTTTATGATGTCCATAGTAGACATAAAGTCGTTGAGAAATAATATGAATTATTTTAACAGCACCATAGGACAATATATGAGTCACAGCACTGAGTTCATGAGTGAGTAACAGACACATTTCCTGTTAAAGAACCTGACCATGTTCATAATTATTATATATTGCATATGCACATTTGTGCAATATACACTACATACACACACTCACTCTCAATCTCTTTCTCTTTCTCTTTCTCTTTCTCTCTCTCTCTTTCTCTCTCTCTTCTCTCTCTCTCTCTCTCTCTTTCTCTCTCTCTTTCTCTCTCTCTTTCTCTCTCTCTCTCTCTCTCTCTCTCTCTCTCTCTCTCTCTCTCTCTCTCTCTCTCTCTCTCTCTCTCTCTCTCTCTCTCCTCTCCTCTCTCTTCTCTCTCTTCGCTCTCTCTCTCTCTCTCTCTCTCTCTCTCTCCTCCTCTCTCTCTCTCTCTCTCTCTCTCTCTCTCTCTCTCTCTCTCTCTCTCTCTCTCTCTCTCTCTCTCCCCTCCCCTCCCCTCCCCTCCCCTCCCCTCCCCTCCCCTCCCTCCCCTCCCTCTCCTCCCCTTCCTTCCTTCCTTCCTTCCTTCCTTCCTCCCTCCCCTCCCCCTCCCTCCCTCCCTCCCTCCCTTCCTCCTTCCGCCCTCCTTCCTTCCTTCCTTCCTTCCTTCCCTCCCTCCTTCCTTCTCTCCCTCCCCTCCTTCCCTTCCCTCCCCTCCCTCCTTTCCCTCTCCTCCTCCCTCCCTTCCCTCCCTCTCCCACTGTTCAAACCATAAGGCACACTAACATACATAGGTACACACATAGATATGTGCATACATATAGATAAATGCATATAATACTTGAACTATTTTATGGTAACTTTAAATTCTATCCATGATACAGCTTATTAGTGATGCTAATATGATAAACTTAAAAGCAAATATTAATCAGCTTTTTTTGTGCCGGTCAAGATGACTTGCAAACAGTATGCTAAGGCTGGGAAATCTAAGATACATCTCCAGGCAGTCATGTCCTTGAGGAATAACCATGTAATTATAGTTCTATCAGCTTGTGGGCTGTAGTTTACCATGGTGGCTAGTTATCTATGCTCTGATAATTGATTCAAGTATATTTCCAATTGAAGGATTTACAAGTTATCGAAAGCTATGGTATTATTGTGTCTCTTGCTCACCCATCAGTAGAACAGGATGATTGCTGGAAGTAAGCAAAGCTGAACGTGCATTTGAAGCCTGAACGTTTGCCCAATTTAGTGATTTTAGAGACTTTCATTTTGTATTTCATCATCAGTTGCTGATTTTTATTATTTGTTTGGCTTCGAGAATCTTATTAAATGCACTTTCCTTGATACACACACAATATGAAGTCAAAAAAGTCTACCTATTGTTGATATTTTTCTTTTTAGATATAACCTCAGTAAAGGCATGGAATGATATATCAGTTGTTCTCATTGACATATGAGCATTCATGTTCAGGATATAGATTTGTAGAAAAGTATTGCCATTATCTACCTTGTGATTAGTAAGCACTCTCATTTAGATGGTAAAAATTTAGTTCCCAGAAAATTAGTTTTTTGTAAATTTACTAAAACCCATCAAGTATGCTAAAGAGAAATATTGGGCCATAGTTCAAGATGATAAGTATTGTCATTTTACTGCTCAAGTATCAAAGGATGGTATGTAAAGGCTGGAGAAAAATATGATACATTCTTAAATGCTTTGCAATACATGGATAAATAATAATATGAAATGCAGAAATAGCATTTCTTTTGCTATTGGTGTGAAAATAGTGTCAGTCAAAAAAATGTGGAGTAATTGCTTTAAAAAGCTTCTGCTTTTGGTCTTGTGATTTACTTGTAAATGTTAATGTTCTTGAAATTAGGCTTGATGTTTTTAACACACTTATTTCAGAGAGACTACCTTTCTAGAGGTATCTGAGGCATGGACAATATTTGTATCAAATGCAAGCAACTGACTATTATTTGAGGCACCACAGCAGCTGACTGCTTCATTGTTTGAGGAATATGTATCAGACTACTAAATAATCTGTTACTAGAGCCTCACTTTCTAGTCAGTAGCATCATTGTTTCAAATAATGTATGTTTCAAATGTCTAGTGATGAAGATATAATGATTTTTGTTAAAGTTACTCATGAATTTCTATACAAATCTCCAATCATATGAGAAAGTAAAATTATAGCCTTTTTTCAAAGAAACTATGCAAAAAGAATTCTAGCGCCTTTCATCAAAGTTGACTCCTTTATGAGGTTTTATTACTGTGCTTTTTAAGTTTTGTTGCTTCTTTGATTGATGATTACTTGTGTTATGTGAATGTTTTACCACAAATGTTTGTATGTAGTTTTAAACTTGCAGACACAGGACTTTTACCAGCATACTGTATTCTATATGTAGCATGTATAGAGGTATTAATTTGTTTCTGTAAGTATTTAGAATACTATATGCTGTCTAATAAGTCTGTCTTTGCAGGTTTTTGTTTTTCATGTATGTTACCTTGTGTACAAAACCTGTTGTTTAAAGCTGCATTGATATTTCAGTTTATTTTGTTTAATTCTGAGATATGTATATATTTTTTCATGAAATATAATGTTGCATATTTGATTTAACAATTTTGATACACTGCAAATCACCATAAGGAAAACAGATAATTTTGAAACCTGAAATTGAAGGAAAAGTGGAATTCATAAGAAAGGTATCCCAGTGGTGATTATCTACTGCAGAAAGTAAGGAATGACTCCATAATCTGTCTATAGAAATACATGCTAATACTGTGAATTTGTTCTTCCCATCTACCAGGAAGAGGTCGCTTGATATCACACTCCCAGCAGTAGATGAACTGGAGGTCTGCGGGGAGGACAGATGATGTGACGGCCTATCACTTGGTGCAGTGCAGAAGGAAATCATCATCATGATGTACTTGTTACAATTTCTAAAATGATATAAATGTAAAGAACATGATAAACTTAAAAACTCTCTAAAAACTTACCTCGTTGTTGTTGGTTTCTCATTAACTTCCTAAGATCATTTATTGAATACATATAACAGGATGCAAAACTGTATCCTTTAATGCAATAAAATGTGTATCTGCTGTTTTAAGTGAGAGAAAGCTGTGCCAACACAATAAAGCGTAGCTGCTCTAGTAATGCATAAATAGAGAAGAGATTTTGCAAGGGGACAAAGACAGTTAAAAGTGAGTAATGAAGATAATGCATGCAGCGGTGCTAGAAAAGGCAGGCAAGGCAATTGTTGGTTATGTTTTGAAGAGATGTTTTGGCTAAGATGTCTTACACTGCCAGAAAACTGAAATAGTGTAGACTGAGCACTTAGAGAGTTTAATGTTATTTTTGAATCAGTATGTAAGAGTTTTGAAGTGTTTTTGTCTTGGCTAAAGTCTGCTACAATTTATATTTATTACCCCACCAACAGGAGAATAATGGTTGATTAATTTTCTGCATTAGATTTCAGGATGTAGCTAAACAGTGATATTCTTTACTTTATGTTCTAATAAAGTAAATCAAGTAAATATTCCAGCAAGAAAAATAGAAAACATTAGTTTTCATTGGCTTGATGGAAAATCTTGCATATGTGCACAGTAAATTTAATAGTTTTATATGAAGGTAACTAATAACTACTGTCATCTGTGATGTTTGGTAGCCTCTCCCAGTCTTTTTGACAATCTTATGATCTGATAGAATTGCTGCAGATCGCTTTTATTTTTAATTTATGTGATTACACAATTTGTGCTAATATAAAAAAACATCCAGTTGCTATAAGTTGTTTTATTCATAGGGGCTTTTATGTAAAGATTAGTCCCGTTGTACAAGGAGGTAGAAGTACTACGTTTGTTTTCATTTTTATGGGGTTTGTATACATAAGCAACATTTTTTTTTCTTTTTTTTTAGATATAGATCAGAGCTTTTGACTGTTGTTTAATGCATTGGGACTTGTTTGAATTCTGGTTCATGCTAGGTCACAACTCAATGTCTTTGGGCTGTTCTGCTGCCATCCGGGTCAATAACAGTTTCTGAAAGGCCTATTCCATAAGGTGTACTGGGTTAAAAAATAAGAGCATCCATGTACGGGAGGAAATGACAAGAATTAGTTATTGGTTCATCCAGACTAACCTGTCATGTGAGGCTGGGCTGTGTGAGTGTTAAACATCGTTGAAGCATCTGAAAAGTGCTGTTCACTGACAAGACGTTTATTTCTAGAATGTTATTAATGCATAATTTCTTATTACTTGAACCATTGTTTTTGATGTTGTGCTAGATTTAAATACAGTAATATAACTCAGTGATATATAAGTACACTGTTTTGCTTAATATTAATACAATGCCATAGAGACTGGCTGTGCAAAGTCTCCGTTAATTATTCTGTGATTTTCTGACTAGCATATTTAGGTCAATATTTCAGTGTTCCATAAACTGTAGACTACTCTGGGACAAGTTCCCATTGATGGCACATCATGGCAGTAATCATAATGATGTACTATTGGTATTTGGTAAAATCATACATAATGTTGAAGTCTTTTGCATGAGCTGTTACCTTTTAAAGATGTTTAAGACTTGAAGTATCCTAACTAACTATTCATATTAAACAAAATATTTGCCTCACTGATATGCCAGTGTGAGGAGGCAGAGAGTGGACTGCAGGTTTGGCTCAGTGTTTGTCTCGTGGTACAAGATACAGTTCCCAGCATGCAAAGTAAAACAAGCCTCCCTGTGAACTGATTTCACTTCTATGCAAAAAATGAACATTTTAAAGGAGTTTAGCATCAAGTGTCTGTGTACTAATTTTTTTCTTGTTATTATACAGTTTGATTGTTTTTATTTCAAAATCAAATTTCAGATTACCTTCTGTTCATTGTAACCTATTAAATTGAATCATCTGATGAATTTAAATAAAAGACTTCAAATGTCTTTGGAAAGGCAATAAATTTGGTCGTAGAAAGTAAGTTGAACAGTTGATTGTTCTACATGTTGTGTCCTCTGTGTTACAGTGTAGTTCATATATGCAACTTATCAATTTATAAATCACATGTCTATTATTAATGCATTTATAACTGATACACATGTTAGACATCTTTTTTCTTACATAATGAATCAGTTTTCTTTATTTGGATTTCCATTGTAGAAATAGGGTTAGTGATGGCTTTAATCAATTTAAAATATGATAATTGGTTTGTATACAATGTTAATTTCTGTCTTGTAATTGCTATCTTCAGTGGTTGACACACGTCAGATGCTAAAGTATAGATGTCATGAGTTAATCCTCCCATCCCCCCAAAAATTAATATAATGATCTTGAGCTTCTTCCAGAGCGGCAGGTGTCTACCACTGACTGTTAATTAATTCTGGTCAAGTGGATATCCTTCTTTGAATCAGATTGTGTTTCCGCAATGGTATAGTTTGTTTCAGAGAGATAAAGGAATTGTTATTTTCAGCAAGTGCTTTTATAGTTTAATGCTCAATATGAAAAAATACACATTTTTTTTTTTTTTCTGATGTTAAAATACTTAATTTTACATTGGTGAACTTTTAAACTTTAGCACAAAGGAATAATTAATAAAGATTGAGCTCCATTACACCCACAAAAATTACTTTCTCCCAGGCTGTCTTTGTGTTGCCAAACATCCTGTACCTTTGGCAAGGAAACCTTTTTAGAAAAAAGCTCATTGTGAATGATTAATCTCCAAGGAGGATTTCCACACAGCAATACTTGTGACAGGGAATAAAAAGGCAGAAAAACACTGTTATATACCTAAAGCTGGTGGTTCAGTTCAGGTGATTTGCTGTACCTATATAATGAGCCTACTTATATAGTACAGAGTTACTTTTGTCAACTTTCCATTCATGAGTTACAATGTGTTATTCTATGCAAAATGTGAATGATTTCTGTAGTAGTAATGGCTGAGTATGCTGCATACCTTATTACAGGCTCTTTTTATAAGACTCTCTCTTTCTCTCTCTCTTCTGCAACTGTAAAGTATGTACATACCAATTAGCTGAATACCATGTAGGAATAACATGTTTATCTGGATGATAAACAAGAATTAATTGATGAAAACAAAATATTTTTACTATCCAACCAAATTGATATTCATGATGCAACCTATTTTCAAGATAAAACTTGTTGTTTCAATGCTTGATGACAATATTAATACATTGCACCATTAAATTAGTGTTTAATGAACAAATTTTGCAATACATAACAGGGTTTCTATTAATATACAGATATAAATTTACTGAATACAGTTTATTACAATCCCTTGAAACAAGGTCTTGCATTGAGTTTTAAAATATATAAATTCCAAAATGTATAAGTAGTAGAGTTGCTGCCAATGACCAAAGCTTCACCAAGTTAACCTGAATGATTATGGCCTGAGGATAGGGGAAAACATGATGAGAAGAAGAGACTTTTGTGATTTCAGGAAAAAAAAAACTTTTAATAATAATGAATGAATCATTTGCCTGTTTTGTATGGTCTAAGTAATGAAATCCGTAGATAAATCAATAAGGAAAAATATGTAATTTATATTACTGGTCTTTATATTCCCTAAATCCATAGATTTTGATTTCAGAATTTCACATTTTGAAATGTCCATGGTGACAGTTTCAGAATTTTTCCAAGTTACTGCAGGGAAGCTGTTTGGATACAGCTAAATTCATACATCACTTAGCTTTTGGTAGTTAAAAAGAGAGTAAAAAAGACAAATGTTTGGTATGCACAGAATGGATGTAGAAGCTGGCAGGACAGAATGAAAGGTGTTAAAATGCTGGAAGTTAGAAAATAGAACTCTGTACTTACCAAGATACTGGGCTTTACAAGAGAAAATCCCACTTCTTGTTTACTGCATGGAATGTCCTACTGCACATTTGTCATATGAATATTATACAGAATTTTATGCATTGATGCAAATTTCCAGTTTCAATGTGTCCTGTACATAATAAAAAAAAAAACTTTTTCTGTGTAACATTTCATATCTGTTGGAATTTCTATTTTTAGACTGCATCACTTTCTATTATCTAAGTGTTACCCAGTGACGTCCAGATTATTATTTGTATCCGGACGCCCTGAGGATCTTTGCTATTCTATTATTGTATCTTGAAGGTACGAGAAAGTTCATGTTTGTGACTTATAACTTATTATGTACACTTCAAATAAATCAACATTTGAAGAATTCCAATGTTCTTTTATTTTACACTTTGGTCACTTTTTTTTTCAAGTGAAAATACAAGTCAGCTCAAAGAAATTCAATTTGTAGTAACTTTAAAAACACAAATCTGAAACACAATTTACATAAGATCTAAATCCTTATTACTATAAATGCAAAATTATAAAAATAGTCTGGCAAACATTTTCTTTCTTTCTAGCTGACACAACCCTCTTGTAATTAAAAAGAAAGAAAAAAAATATCCAACCTTGAATTATATTTCTTTCAATCTTAATATAGCCGCTTAACTGCTAAAGGACATTTAAATTTTTTTATCTTCAGATATATGTGCAGACTGAATACCCCCCCCCCCCAAAAAAAAAAAAAAAAAAAAAAAAAACTATATTAAAACAGACCGAATATAGAATTTTTTTGCTGCCCTGTGGGCACACAGTTTTAAATTTTGCCATCCTTTAGGGGTTAAACATGATCCTGAAACTATGGTTCCTCTATCCATTTAATAATTAAAATTCACATAAGCAAGGAAGCCTCTTCAGCAGTCTAATCAAAGGCACTATCTGGTCTTGAAATCAAGCTCATGATAACAAAAAATTATTGTCTAAACATTTTTTCTAATTCAAAAAAGGGTGTTTAGAAATACAATAACTTTGTACTGCAATACTATATTAGTATGGCAGTCTCAAAACCATGTCTTTTTAAAGGAAATATTACTTACCAGAAAAGTGTCACAAATTAATGTTTAATCTAAAACTGATAAATATGCTATTCAATTTCCATAAAAGAATAAAAGAAAAAAATACATGATATAATACAGCTCACAGAAAACGACAACTTATGCAAGAAATATAAATAATTTATATGAGTATACTAAACATAATGATTAATAAAATAATCATAGAACCAACATCGGAAATCACCTATGTACTATCTAATATTTTCATACCTTGCATATACTTTTCTAAAATGAATTGTAAGAATTCATACTTATAATAAAATCCATACTTGTATCAAAATCATAAAGGCAAGCATGAAATGAAAAAAATTAACATCTGACTGTAATATAACTATCATATGTAACTTTACATAAGGACTAGCAAACAACAAGTAGCTCAGAAGATTGCACTTTTTGCCTAACAATTATTTTGTATATTACACTTGCAAATTGGTTTATACAGTATTATAGTGACAATATTATAATTGCCAAGTCTTTGCTTTCACTGATACAAAGTCAAATCTAAAGAGTGATAATCTGGTTACATGCTAAAAGAAAAACAGAAATAAATCTAATAAAAAAAAATAATTTCTCATTTTACCATACAAATATAAAGCTAATTTCAGATAAAGAAAATGTTAATTCTTAAAGAATGAACCAAAGAGATTCTATAGTGATCTTCTGAAATGGAATGGGGATAATGGAAACTGGTCACATTTCCATACTAGCTATGGAAAGTAAATTAAAAAACATTTTTCTTTGATAAATAGTCGGTAAAAAAAAAAAAAAAAAAATACTGTGGAATCCTAATTCGGAAACTCCAGTTGCTGAATAGAATATCTGAATAGAAAAAAACTAATCATTGTGAAAACAGCTAAATTATACTGATGAAGGAAAGAAAAGGAGTAGTATATAAAAATATGAATCTATAGTTTCTCACAAGACTGTCAAGTCGTCAAATTCCCCATCCCTGGAGCCTCTAGTAAAGGTGTACTAGTAGTTGTTTTTGACGTTAATTGAGGACCAACATCTGATGGTGACAGATTCACTGCCTGAAGCAAGGATGCTGATGGTACAACTGACTGCTTTGATGTTTCTTCTTCAGTGCTAGCTGTCTTTTGGGCCATGAAGTAGCGGCATGTGAAGCAGTTTACCAAGAAGCCTACAAAACGGCTTACCAAACCTGGAAAGAAAATTGAAATCTTTTGCAACTGAGGTAATGAGAATATATGGTACATGCTGGGACCAGGTACAAGATCTAAAGGATATATTCATTAGAAAATTCTTCTGAAATGAAATAGAGCTTAAAAAATAAGCTCTTTGTATCTAGTTCTACTTAGCTAATGTTCATTCATAAAAAAATATATACATGTATAAAAATAACATGCAATTTAGAATATGTTTTTCCTTTCATAAAAGAGTTGTAATGTGAATTATCAACTGTCTCTGATGATTAAAGAGATTTTTTTTATACAAAGAAATCTGGATTGGAGAAAAAGTTTCATTCATATATAATGTAAAGATTATTGTCATAAAATTTGTTATGAGAGCCTATAATACAGTACAATGTCATTTTACTGGGTTGGCACAAAATGAATTACTCCAAAACCTGACAGTAATTTTTTTTGTACAATTTTGTACCATTATGCCAAAACATTAAAAATTATATCAATTCTGAATAGCTGAACACAAATATGCTGATGTTATTTACAGCATGCAGATATGCATGCCTACCCAACATATGCACATGCATACGGAAATGCACCCACACACCTATATTCGTCACAATTCCTTGCATATGCAAACATACATCTCACCTCTACAACATACACATATTTCTATTCTTAGAACAGGTAATGATAAATGACAAGTAATCTACTCTAAACTAACACATATCAATTATCATTAAGTGACCTATCACATGAACATAATTTTTTTTACTCATCCATAGTTCAGTAATGAGAAAGTGAAAAATTATACATTTATGCTGATGTGAAGTTACTACATTACTTCCTGGAATAATGAATGAAAATACAAATGTTTACTTAAATTCTACAAAGCTAATGATAAATGATGATGATAACAACTGATAAGAATTATAATAATAGTTAATAATAATATTAACTATTATCATAATCATCATCATCCACAGTCAACCACCAACCACCATCACCTTCATTATCAACAATAAGAATAATGATATTAATGATAACAATAATAATAAAAGTAACAATAACAATAGCAAAAATAACAACAAATAATAATGACGATGATGATGGTGATAATATGATGACAAAAATAATATAATTACTATTAACACATATACTTACCTAGTTCATTACCAAAGCATCATAAAACTTACCAGAGCATGTAAATATTCCTCCAACAATGCCACATAATCTTGTTAAGAATTCAAGGAAAGGTTCATGCCTTTCTACAACCTCCACTTTCAAGGCCGAGACGTCATATTTAAAGAAAATCCCGGGAGTGCCATGCGAATTCTGGGGGTGACAGAAAGATTGTTGAATGTTCTATGTATCTATCTGTAAATACATTTAGATAATTTTGATTTAAAATTGAAAACTCATATAAAAGTTCTCCTGTTACACTGCAAATCAAATCAAACTGAATCACTATGAGTGGTTTTGCCGTATGAATTTATCTGAAGTTATCATTGGCATCTAGGATATTCAGCTTAAACACTGTCTGGTTAATGTTTGAGTACCACCAACATGAGCAACACCAAACCAAGGCTGGAACCATACATATTCTGATTTTTAAAAGTTTGTGAACCAAAGATACATGATGCAAGCTGTATGAAAGCTTTCATAAATTTATGAAACAACTTAACCCCTTGGATCCTGTTGCTTCACAGCAATTACCTGGCCCAAAATACAGGCATTAGGCTTACATGAGCAGCTGCTGCCAGGTGTACGGCTTGAATGCTGGGTGCATGCGAATACTTATGAGTGGTGACAAGAATGTATGCCTCCCTTTTGCTATGTTATTTTCTCTTTTTATGCATAAGCATTTTTAGTTTTTTTGCCATTTTCCAATGTCCAGATGGTATAAGTTTTTTTGCACAGACTCCCTATCATCCCTCTAGGTCTTACATAACTTTGTGCAAGAAAAATAAAAGTATTTAAATTTTTTTTATTTGCATCATTTTAAAATTTCTTCATAATATTCAATTTTTTGTAATACAACCTGCACCACCTGTCATGGCGAGAAGGAAAGGAGATACTAAGCATCGAAATGGTGTCCTCCCTGGACACAGTAATTTTTTATGAACATAATGGAATAATCCAAGAGCCCCTTTATAAACACCAAATGAATGAACTCCAAAAGGTTTATGCACTCGTGGGGATTCTTTTCCATCACCCCTGCCTTCAGCCGAAATGGTCACAATGGCAAGTCCGCATCACCAGCCCACAGACAGATTTTCCCATGACGTGATGGTCACATCATCCGGATCAAAGGAGTTAATATATGTCTCCATTCACATTTTTGTATCACTAAGGCTTTGTTTTTAGGCCTAATGACATTAGAACAAAGTCCCTTGCCATTACATTAGAAGTTACTAAGGGGATATAGCTATGCAACCAAATGTAGAGAATACTAAAAAAGGGTACAGGTCTAGTGCAAATACTGTCTTGATATGCGTAGTGAATTTCTAATATTATCATATGGTGGTATTTGACTGCTAATGGAAACCACTGAAGTGTATCAGGGAAACACAAAAGAATCATTCATGAATATTAAATTCTGTTTATCAATTTGTCTGTTTTTCTGCATTATTCAAATGTTATTTTTAATCTTTTTAACGTATTGCATAATAAATTTATCTAAGTGCCTTCCTTTCAACAAAAATTGGTTCAGTGGCATTAATAGAGGAAGCTTAGACAGTTTGTTTGGAAATGGTAATGACTGCTAACACCATTTATCAAGTTTAACAAGAGCCTGGGTGAACTGCATACATATAAGTGAAATTCCTTTTAACTCCTAAAATCCAGGTGACGTTATGGTCCCGTCATGGAAAAATCTGAGTCAAGGGTTGGGGGACGTGAACATGCCATCATCAGACAAAATGGCTGTAGGCCAGTTGATGTGAACCTGCGGTCATAAGCGAAGGCCAGGGTGACGGAAAAGACTCACTATGAATGCGCAAACCTCTTGGAGTGTGATTAGACTCACTTGGCAATTAGAAGAGGACTTTTGTATTATTCCCATTGATAAACAAATGTGGAATGTAAGGCACCTAAGTCGTGACTGGAAGTTCCGGTTCCAGGGAGGACACCATTTCCATGCTCCGCATCGTATTCCTGGCCACTGTGACTGGTGGCACAGGTTGTATGACCGAAAATTGAAAATAATGAAAAAAGTAAGATGTAACACAAATAACGAAAAGTTCCCTTTCTTTCTTGCACTGAGTTATTTACTACATAGAGAGATGATATGGAGTCTGAAAGGAAAACAATCTAGCCATCTGGATAAAGCAAAACAAAAGACAAATATGGACATTGGAAAGTGGCAAAAAAGCTAAAAAAGTTTACAGAAAATAACTTTGTAAAGGGGAGGCATAAAGTCTTGTCACTGCCTATGCACCGCATGCTGAGGGTATTGACCACTAATGCAACCCACTCTCCATATTTTCAGCAGAGATTTCCATGACACAACCGGATCCAACAGGTTAATACCCAAATGATTAATTCTTAATGTATTAATCCCTAAATCCTATTCACCTTAATCATGACTAATTGTACCCAAACACATGCACAGACTGGTAACTTTTTTCTTGCACATTTTTTAATGTCATTAACACATACTTGTCCATATCTGATACCATTTGGCAAGTTTCCTCCAGCCACACTCAGGATATCATCTCCACTCTTCCAGTTCCCTTTGTATACTCTTCTCTCCTAGAGCTCATCAAACCGTAATGTTGCCTGCCTCTTTTTTCTTGTAAATGGAATGTAGTGTCTGTGAAGTAATCCTGGTAGTGTGTAGCATAATTCATGCTGCTAACACCCCCATCTTTTCCTTGCCCTCATTTTCCCTACACATACCATGCTATTCATACCAGTTACTTCCTAGTATATTATTGTCTTTTTACTATTTGTACTTCTACTTACATATCCTATTGCTTATTCATGTGCCTTGGAGTCCAACATGTGGCCAAAAATCAAGGCATTAGGCTTACTTGAATGGCAGCTCTCTTGGGTGTGTGGCTTGTAGCCTGACCTATATGAACACACATCTGTGGCATCAAGACTCCTTGCTTCCCCTTTGCAATTCTATCATTTCTTGTTCTGCATAAGTATTTTTTTACTTTTTGGCCATTTTCTAAGATCTATAATTGTTATTTGATATGCTGTTTTAAGATAAGAGACTGATTTCTGATGTTATTTCTGAAATATATTTGTATTATCTAATTTTCTGTAATAATCTAAGTTGCCCATCACAGACAGCAGGAATAGGATCCTGAACGTAGAAATAGTGTCTTCCCTGGAGCCAGTGCTCTTCTAGCCATGGCTCACTGATGTTATATTCCACACTTGTTTACTGGTGGAAACAATGCAAGAGCCCCTTCCTGAATGCCCAACAAGTCTAATCTTCCTCCAAGAACTTTATGCACTCAGGATGAGTCATTCGCATCACCTTATACCACTCAGGATGGGTCATTCCTATCACCTTATACCAAGTCTTTCATGACAGCATATTTCTGTAAGCTGGCCCTTGCCCAAATTTTTTCATGACGTGATGGTTACCTAAACTGGATCTAGAGGGTTAATATGTGTTTTATTTGTATGTTCATGATATCTATTTTCCTTTTCCATCATATGCAAGGTGTGACTTTAACTTTTTCAATTTAACACCCATTGTGTTATAAATATTTGATATATGACAATGAAATACACACTTCTGGTGTGTCAAATCAAACTTGTGAAAAACCAAAGGCCAAAAGTCACCTTAGGGAAACCTGAACAAAACAGGTACTTTTGTGGCTGGGGTATTGGCATTCAGGAAAACATATGGTACTTAGGGGTTAATCAGTTATCAAACTCCACACTATGGAACAGTATAGATTCTATTAAAAGACAAGCTTCTCATGCAGATCCTAAAGCACTTATTATGAAGTACCAAAAGGACAGAAGGAAATAGAAAAAAAAAAATTGAATTACAAATAAAGGTAAAGATTCTCTAAAAATTACCTTTTCATGGGATATTTCACGGTGCTGTTCGGCTACTGAGTATTGAAAAGTAGATCCACGGTGACTGTATGTATCAACCTTAGTTGGCACAACCATAATGAAGTACTGGTAGGTTAAAAAGTCTGCAAGAAAATAATACATTGAGCATTTTTTTTTTTACAATATATGCATGACACAGCTGAGATCAATCAGCTGAAGAATTACAATAATTACATATATATAATTACAAACAGTAATCTATAAATACCCCTTCATAGCATACATATACAGGCTTTAGCTATATCAAGTCTTCTTTACTAATTTCATTAACCTAGACCAAATTTCTTGCCATATTCAAAGCAGACTCAAACCAACAAGTTTTCGAAATATCTTCATGATATTTCCCGGGAAAGAGATAAATTAAAGGACTCATGTGGAAAGTCTGATATTCCCAGGTAAGAAACATTTCAATCAACATTAATGATGTGCACAGAAATAAATATTCAAAATGGTTGCTTTCTAGGTACTTCAATAAAATTGGAAGAAAAGAGAGATAGCAAAACAAAGAA
>NW_020870146.1:295017-297517 GCF_003789085.1 Penaeus vannamei | reverse complement strand
TGAGGAGCATGGGAAAATTTTGCTGAGGCCCGGGATAGCAGGAATGACTTGCCATGAGTCGCAATCTTCTTGGTGGGTGATTTGGCATATAAGAAAGGCTTTTGCATTATTTCCATAGATAAACGAGTGTGAAATGTACTGTCTGTGAGCCATGACTGGAAGAGAATCAGCTCCTGGGAGGACGGCATTTTCAAGCTCAGGATTCTGTTTCTGGCTACTGTGACTGGCACCACAGGAAAATTGAACATTACAAAAAAAGAAGACACAAATTACAAAATGCTACTTGTTGTTATTATAACTGCATTGAGTTATGGCTACCTGGAGAGATGATATGGAGTCTGTACAAGGAAAAGAGTCAATTACCCATCTGCACAAAGCAAAATTAAATGAAAAATAGAGACATTAAAAAATGGCAAAAAAGCTGGAAATGTTTATGCAGAAAAAGAGAAAATAACACTGCAAAGGTGAGGCATGTAGTCTTGTCACTGCACATGAGTATCTGTGTGCCTGGCCTATACCCAATGGGTTAATGAACAGCTGATTTCAAAGTATTGCAGTTTTTTGTTTCAATTCCAAAATAACTAAGAATAACTACTCATACATGAACAATAATAAAACCTCAGTAACATGTGTGCAAAAATGTAAATAAACAACTCCACACCAAGGTTCAAAAGTATCATTCCTTTCTCATTGTGACCATGTCTTATTTCAAGGCATGCATCATAAATACAAAAGTCCAATTATTATTTCTATAGATATAAAAATAAGTTCATGCATGGTACATTTTTGAACTTTTGCTGAAACCTCCAATGAATATATTACAAATGTCCTTATCCAATACTTAGAAAATATCTTCATGCTACAGCTGTAAAAGTCATTTACATAACATCTGTAAAACCAAATCCATTCTTCATGGTAATTCTGAAAATCCCGCTCAAAATTTCTATATATATCTAGTATTTCACAGTTTTTTCTATTAACTGAGAGAATCATATGCCTGTGTATATGCATACATGTGCTTGCACATGTTGATTTGCTCATGTTTACATGCAATTCCAATTTTCCTTCTATTTGATTTCATAATACATTTTTCTCTTATTAACTGACTTTCAGATAAGTGAACTCAAAATTTACCCTCTGAACACCATCAAAGTGCGCCCGCTGGTCAGGATCCAGCTCCCACCACGTGTCCTCCATCTCCAGCTCACCAAATGTCATGACTTGCTCACCTGTCATGTCAAGCACATCTGCCCCAACATCTGTAGCAATAGTACATTTCCGTCAGCATGGATATGTATATTACACTAGTTTGGGTAAATAGTTAGCAAGGAGTTATATGAAGAAAGTCTAATTGCTCATCATATATAATCTTCTTGTGACATCAAGTTAAATTAAAATGATAAAATTAACTTAAGTATCCAATTATCATTCCTTACATCTATGTAATTTATATCTTCATCTTAAGATACATGAATATATGCATCAACTCTTCTTAATGAAATATTCAGAATAAGGATCCAAATTCAAAAAATCATGCCTTAAAGTTTTCACACAGTTTTCAGAAAATCTTTTTCATTAAAAATGAACTCTGAAGTCATTCTTACATATTCAATCAGATATCCTATCTAAGGTTTTATACTGATTAAATATATAGTAAGTGCATATGTCTATATATAAATATATAATATATATATATATATATATATATATATATATATATATAGTAGAAAGATAGATATATATGTGAATATATATATATATACTATATATATTATATATAATATATAATATAAATATAAATATAAATATAAATATAAATATAAATATAAATATAAAATATAAATATAAATATAAACATAAACATAAACATAAACATAAACATGAATATAAATATAAATATAATATAAACATGAATATATATATATATATATATATATATATATATATATATATATATATATATACATATACATATGCATATACATATGCATATACATATGTATATAGTATTTTATATATAATATATATGTATATATGTATATATATAATATATATATATATATCTATATATATATATATAATAGTATATATATGTATGTATATTATGTATGTATATATATGTATATATATATGTATATATATATGTATATTATATATATATATATATATATATATATATATGTATATATATGTAATATATATGTATATATATGTATATATATGTATATAGTATATATATATATATATATATATATATATTATCTATGTATATATATGTATATGAATATATACATATGTATATGTGTATATATACATATATATACATACATATATATATGTATGTATGTATATGTATGTATGTATATGTATGTATGTATATATGTATGTATAATGTATGTATGTAATATATATGTATGTATGTATATATTATGTATGCAATATATATGTATGTATATGTATGTTAGTATATATATATATATATATATATATATATATATAT
>NW_020870146.1:281218-294917 GCF_003789085.1 Penaeus vannamei | reverse complement strand
TGCGCGTGCAGGACGGTCGCACTCGGCGCCTGGTTCGTATGAGTTCTACTTGGACAGGTATGGGTTGTGGTGGTGGTAAACGGCAGCTCTCGTCTCTCCTCCTCCACTCTGCGCCCTGCACTGCACGCCTTTGTTGCTCTCCGTGGTGTAGTACTGACCCAGTAACGTTTATCATGTCTTTATTATGTGGGTGAAGGGAAGAACATTTTCATGATGGAGGTCCTTCATGTTTTTCAAAATTTTCATGACTGAAATTGGTTGGACGTTTCATTCGTTTTATTTTTTTCAGAACTGAAGTTAAGTATTCCATGTAAAAGATTATTATTTTTACTCTACTTGAAAATGTTCTCTTTGTAAGGTGTTCAGCTGTCAAGTGTTGAGAGAGAGCTTGGACTCTCATCAGTCAGAAGGTTTTTACATCAAAGTTCTAAGAAAATAGAATTGCAGAGGAGGATTATTGCTACATCAGATTTTTTAGTGCCGGCAAAAAAGGCTCATTTCACAGTTCCTATTGGTGCTTTTTACGGCCAGTTTTTGTATCACCACATTTTGAAATGAAAGATATTTTTATGAGAAAAAATGGGAATAATGCATTCACACGGTGTAGTAGATTAGAAAAAAATATAAGAACCTTTGTAGTTTTGAAATTGAAATTGCTTTGTGAAATCATATGAACGACTAGAATTACAATGTCATATATATGAGGAAAAATAATTAAATTTGTTTTTATGATGTCCATAGTAGACATAAAGTCGTGAGAAATAATATGAATTATTTTAACAGCACCATAGGACAATATATGAGTCACAGCACTGAGTTCATGAGTGAGTAACAGACACATTTCCTGTTAAAGAACCTGACCATGTTCATAATATTTATATATTGCATATGCACATTTGTGCAATATACACTACATCTCTCTCTCTCTCTCTCTCTCTCTCTCTCTCTCTCTCTCTCTCTCTCTCTCTCTCTCTCTCTCTCTCTCCTCCCCTCTCCCTCCCCCTCCCCTCCCTCCCCTTCCTTCCTTCCTTCCTTCCTTCCTCCTTCCTTCCTTCCTTCCTTCCTTCCTTCCTTCCTTCCTTCCTTCCTTCCTTCCCCTCCCTCCCTCCCTCCCTCCCTTCCTTCCTTCCTTCCTTCCTTCCTTCCTTCCTTCCTTCCTTCCTCTCCCTTCCTTCCTCCCTCCCCTCCCTCCTTTCCCTCTCCTCCCTCCCTCCCTTCCCTCCCTCTCCCACTGTTCAAACCATAAGGCACACTAACATACATAGGTACACACACAGAGATGTGCATACATATAGATAAATGCATATAATACTTGAACTATTTTATGGCAACTTTAAATTCTATCCATGATACAGCTTATTAGTAATGCTAATATGATAAACTTAAAAGCAAATATTAATCAGCTTTTTTTGTGCCGGTCAAGATGACTTGCAAACAGTATGCTAAGGCTGGGAAATCTAAGATACATCTCCAGGCAGTCATGTCCTTGAGGAATAACCATGTAATTATAAGTTCTATCAGCTTGTGGGCTGTAGTTTACCATGGTGGCTAGTTATCTATGCTCTGATAATTGATTCAAGTATATTTCCAATTGAAGAATTTACAAGTTATCGAAAGCTATGGTATTATTGTGTCTCTTGCTCACCCATCAGTAGAACAGGATGATTGCTGGAAGTAAGCAAAGCTGAACGTGCATTTGAAGCCTGAACGTTTGCCCAATTTAGTGATTTTAGAGACTTTCATTTTGTATTTCATCATCAGTTGCTGATTTTTATTATTTGTTTGGCTTCGAGAATCTTATTAAATGCACTTTCCTTGATACACACACAATATGAAGTCAAAAAAGTCTACCTATTGTTGATATTTTTCTTTTTAGATATAACCTCAGTAAAGGCATGGAATGATATATCAGTTGTTCTCATTGACATATGAGCATTCATGTTCAGGATATAGATTTGTAGAAAAGTATTGCCATTATCTACCTTGTGATTAGTAAGCACTCTCATTTAGATGGTAAAAATTTAGTTCCCAGAAAATTAGTTTTTGTAAATTTACTAAAACCCATCAAGTATGCTAAAGAGGAATATTGGGCCATAGTTCAAGATGATAAGTATTGTCATTTTACTGCTCAAGTATCAAAGGATGGTATGTAAAGGCTGGAGAAAAATATGATACATTCTTAAATGCTTTGCTGATTACATGGATAAATAATAATATGAAATGCAGAAATAGCATTTCTTTTGCTATTAGTGTGAAAATAGTGTCAGTCAAAAAAATGTGGAGTAATTGCTTTAAAAAGCTTCTGCTTTTGGTCTTGTGATTTACTTGTAAATGTTAATGTTCTTGAAATTAGGCTTGATGTTTTTTAACACACTTATTTCAGAGAGACTACCTTTCTAGAGATATCTGAGGCATGGACAATATTTGTATCAAATGCAAGCAACTGACTATTATTTGAGGCACCACAGCAGCTGACTGCTTCATTGTTTGAGGAATATGTATCAGACTACTAAATAATCTGTTACTAGAGCCTCACTTTCTAGTCAGTAGGCATCATTGTTTCAAATAATGTATGTTTCAAATGTCTAGTGATGAAGATATAATGATTTTTGTTAAAGTTACTCATGAATTTCTATACAAATCTCCAATCATATGAGAAAGTAAAATTATAGCCTTTTTTCAAAGAAACTATGCAAAAAGAATTCTAGCGCCTTTCATCAAAGTTGACTCCTTTATGAGGTTTTATTACTGTGCTTTTTAAGTTTTGTTGCTTCTTTGATTGATGATTACTTGTGTTATGTGAATGTTTTACCACAAATGTTTGTATGTAGTTTTAAACTTGCAGACACAGGACTTTTACCAGCATACTGTATTCTATATGTAGCATGTATAGAGGTATTAATTTGTTTCTGTAAGTATTTAGAATACTATATGCTGTCTAATAAGTCTGTCTTTGCAGGTTTTTGTTTTTCATGTATGTTACCTTGTGTACAAAACCTGTTGTTTAAAGCTGCATTGATATTTCAGTTTATTTTGTTTAATTCTGAGATATGTATATATTTTTTTTCATGAAATATAATGTTGCATATTTGATTTAACAATTTTGATACACTGCAAATCACCATAAGGAAAACAGATAATTCTTGAAACCTGTAATTGAAGGAAAAGTGGAATTCATAAGAAAGGTATCCCAGTGGTGATTATCTACTGCAGAAAGTAAGGAATGACTCCATAATCTGTCTATAGATATACATGCTAATACTGTGAATTTGTTCTTCCCATCTACCAGGAAGAGGTCGCTTGATATCACACTCCCAGCAGTAGATGAACTGGAGGTCTGCGGGGAGGACAGATGATGTGACGGCCTATCACTTGGTGCAGTGCAGAAGGAAATCATCATCATGATGTGCTTGTTACAATTTCTAAAATGATATAAATGTAAAGAACATGATAAACTTAAAAACTCTCTAAAAACTTACCTCGTTGTTGTTGGTTTCTCATTAACTTCCTAAGATCATTTATTGAATACATATAACAGGATGCAAAACTGTATCCTTTAATGCAATAAAATGTGTATCTGCTGTTTTAAGTGAGAGAAAGCTGTGCCAACACAATAAAGCGTAGCTGCTCTAGTAATGCATAAATAGAGAAGAGATTTTGCAAGGGGACAAAGACAGTTAAAAGTGAGTAATGAAGATAATGCATGCAGCGGTGCTAGAAAAGGCAGGCAAGGCAATTGTTGGTTATGTTTTGAAGAGATGTTTTGGCTAAGATGTCTTACACTGCCAGAAAACTGAAATAGTGTAGACTGAGCACTTAGAGAGTTTAATGTTATTTTTGAATCAGTATGTAAGAGTTTTGAAGTGTTTTTGTCTTGGCTAAAGTCTGCTACAATTTATATTTATTACCCCACCAACAGGAGAATAATGGTTGATTAATTTTCTTGCATTAGATTTCAGGATGTAGCTAAACAGTGATATTCTTTACTTTATGTTCTAATAAAGTAAATCAAGTAAATATTCCAGCAAGAAAAATAGAAAACATTAGTTTTCATTGGCTTGATGGAAAATCTTGCATATGTGCACAGTAAATTTAATAGTTTTATATGAAGGTAACTAATAACTACTGTCATCTGTGATGTTTGGTAGCCTCTCCCAGTCTTTTTGACAATCTTATGATCTGATAGAATTGCTGCAGATCGCTTTTATTTTTAATTTATGTGATTACACAATTTGTGCTAATATAAAAAAACATCCAGTTGCTATAAGTTGTTTTATTCATAGGGGCTTTTATGTAAAGATTAGGTCCCGTTGTACAAGGAGGTAGAAGTACTACGTTTGTTTTCATTTTTATGGGGGTTTGTATACATAAGCAACATTTTTTTTTCTTTTTTTTAGATATAGATCAGAGCTTTTTGACTGTTGTTTAATGCATTGGGACTTGGTTTGAATTCTGGTTCATGCTAGGTCACAACTCAATGTCTTTGGGCTGTTCTGCTGCCATCCGGGTCAATAACAGTTTCTGAAAGGCCTATTCCATAAGGTGTACTGGGGTTAAAAAATAAGAGCATCCATGTACGGGAGGAAATGACAAGAATTAGTTATTGGTTCATCCAGACTAACCTGTCATGTGAGGCTGGGCTGTGAGTGTTAAACATCGTTGAAGCATCTGAAAAGTGCTGTTCACTGACAAGACGTTTATTTCTAGAATGTTATTAATGCATAATTTCTTATTACTTGAACCATTGCATTTTTGATGTTGTGCTAGATTTAAATACAGTAATATAACTCAGTGATATATAAGTACACTGTTTTGCTTAATATTAATACAATGCCATAGAGACTGGCTGTGCAAAGTCTCCGTTAATTATTCTGTGATTTTCTGACTAGCATATTTAGGTCAATATTTCAGTGTTCCATAAACTGTAGACTACTCTGGGACAAGTTCCCATTGATGGCACATCATGGCAGTAATCATAATGATGTACTATTGGTATTTGGTAAAATCATACATAATGTTGAAGTCTTTTGCATGAGCTGTTACCTTTTAAAGATGTTTAAGACTTGAAGTATCCTAACTAACTATTCATATTAAACAAAATATTTGCCTCACTGATATGCCAGTGTGAGGAGGCAGAGAGTGGACTGCAGGTTTGGCTCAGTGTTTGTCTCGTGGTACAAGATACAGTTCCCAGCATGCAAAGTAAAACAAGCCTCCCTGTGAACTGATTTCACTTCTATGCAAAAAATGAACATTTTAAAGGAGTTTAGCATCAAGTGTCTGTGTACTAATTTTTTTCTTGTTATTATACAGTTTGATTGTTTTTATTTCAAAATCAAATTTCAGATTACCTTCTGTTCATTGTAACCTATTAAATTGAATCATCTGATGAATTTAAATAAAAGACTTCAAATGTCTTTGGAAAGGCAATAAATTTGGTCGTAGAAAGTAAGTTGAACAGTTGATTGTTCTACATGTTGTGTCCTCTGTGTTACAGTGTAGTTCATATATGCAACTTGTCAATTTATAAATCACATGTCTATTATTAATGCATTTATAACTGATACACATGTTAGACATCTTTTTTCTTACATAATGAATCAGTTTTCTTTATTTGGATTTCCATTGTAGAAATAGGGTTAGTGAATGGCTTTAATCAATTTAAAATATGATAATTGGTTTGTATACAATGTTATTTTCTGTCTTGTAATTGCTATCTTCAGTGGTTGACACACGTCAGATGCTAAAGTATAGATGTCATGAGTTAATCCTCCCATCCCCCCCAAAAATTAATATAATGATCTTGAGCTTCTTCCAGAGCGGCAGGTGTCTACCACTGACTGTTAATTAATTCTGGTCAAGTGGATATCCTTCTTTGAATCAGATTGTGTTTCCGCAATGGTATAGTTTGTTTCAGAGAGATAAAGGAATTGTTATTTTCAGCAAGTGCTTTTATAGTTTAATGCTCAATATGAAAAAATACACATTTTTTTTTTCTGATGATGTTAAAATACTTAATTTTACATTGGTGAACTTTTAAACTTTAGCACAAATGAATAATTAATAAAGATTGAGCTCCATTACACCCACAAAAATTACTTTCTCCCAGGCTGTCTTTGTGTTGCCAAACATCCTGTACCTTTGGCAAGGAAACCTTTTTAGAAAAAAGCTCATTGTGAATGATTAATCTCCAAGGAGGATTTCCACACAGCAATACTTGTGACAGGGAATAAAAAGGCAGAAAAACACTGTTATATACCTAAAGCTGGTGGTTCAGTTCAGGTGATTTGCTGTACCTATATAATGAGCCTACTTATATAGTACAGAGTTACTTTTGTCAACTTTCCATTCATGAGTTACAATGTGTTATTCTATGCAAAATGTGAATGATTTCTGTAGTAGTAATGGCTGAGTATGCTGCATACCTTATTACAGGCTCTTTTTATAAGACTCTCTCTTTCTCTCTCTCTTCTGCAACTGTAAAGTATGTACATACCAATTAGCTGAATACCATGTAGGAATAACATGTTTATCTGGATGATAAACAAGAATTAATTGATGAAAACAAAATATTTTTACTATCCAACCAAATTGATATTCATGATGCAACCTATTTTCAAGATAAAACTTGTTGTTTCAATGCTTGATGACAATATTAATACATTGCACCATTAAATTAGTGTTTAATGAACAAATTTTGCAATACATAACAGGGTTTCTATTAATATACAGATATAAATTTACTGAATACAGTTTATTACAATCCCTTGAAACAAGGTCTTGCATTGAGTTTTAAAATATATAAATTCCAAAATGTATAAGTAGTAGAGTTGCTGCCAATGACCAAAGCTTCACCAAGTTAACCTGAATGATTATGGCCTGAGGATAGGGGAAAACATGATGAGAAGAAGAGACTTTTGTGATTTCAGGAAAAAAAAAACTTTTAATAATAATGAATGAATCATTTGCCTGTTTTGTATGGTCTAAGTAATGAAATCCGTAGATAAATCAATAAGGAAAAATATGTAATTTATATTACTGGTCTTTATATTCCCTAAATCCATAGATTTTGATTTCAGAATTTCACATTTTGAAATGTCCATGGTGACAGTTTCAGAATTTTTCCAAGTTACTGCAGGGAAGCTGTTTGGATACAGCTAAATTCATACATCACTTAGCTTTTGGTAGTTAAAAAGAGAGTAAAAAAGACAAATGTTTGGTATGCACAGAATGGATGTAGAAGCTGGCAGGACAGAATGAAAGGTGTTAAAATGCTGGAAGTTAGAAAATAGAACTCTGTACTTACCAAGATACTGGGCTTTACAAGAGAAAATCCCACTTCTTGTTTACTGCATGGAATGTCCTACTGCACATTTGTCATATGAATATTATACAGAATTTTATGCATTGATGCAAATTTCCAGTTTCAATGTGTCCTGTACATAATAAAAAAAAAAAACTTTTTCTGTGTAACATTTCATATCTGTTGGAATTTCTATTTTTAGACTGCATCACTTTCTATTATCTAAGTGTTACCCAGTGACGTCCAGATTATTATTTGTATCCGGACGCCCTGAGGATCTTTGCTATTCTATTATTGTATCTTGAAGGTACGAGAAAGTTCATGTTTGTGACTTATAACTTATTATGTACACTTCAAATAAATCAACATTTGAAGAATTCCAATGTTCTTTTATTTTACACTTTGGTCACTTTTTTTTTCAAGTGAAAATACAAGTCAGCTCAAAGAAATTCAATTTGTAGTAACTTTAAAAACACAAATCTGAAACACAATTTACATAAGATCTAAATCCTTATTACTATAAATGCAAAATTATAAAAATAGTCTGGCAAACATTTTCTTTCTTTCTAGCTGACACAACCCTCTTGTAATTAAAAAGAAAGAAAAAAATATCCAACCTTGAATTATATTTCTTTCAATCTTATATATAGCCGCTTAACTGCTAAAGGACATTTAAATTTTTTTATCTTCAGATATATGTGCAGACTGAATACCCCCCCCCAAAAAAAAAAAAAAAAAAAAAAAAAAAAAAAACTATATTAAAACAGACCGAATATAGAATTTTTTTGCTGCCCTGTGGGCACACAGTTTTAAATTTTGCCATCCTTTAGGGGTTAAACATGATCCTGAAACTTTGGTTCCTCTATCCATTTAATAATTAAAATTCACATAAGCAAGGAAGCCTCTTCAGCAGTCTAATCAAAGGCACTATCTGGTCTTGAAATCAAGCTCATGATAACAAAAAATTATTGTCTAAACATTTTTTCTAATTCAAAAAAGGGTGTTTAGAAATACAATAACTTTGTACTGCAATACTATATTAGTATGGCAGTCTCAAAACCATGTCTTTTTAAAGGAAATATTACTTACCAGAAAAGTGTCACAAATTAATGTTTAATCTAAAACTGATAAATATGCTATTCAATTTCCATAAAAGAATAAAAGAAAAAAATACATGATATAATACAGCTCACAGAAAACGACAACTTATGCAAGAAATATAAATAATTTATATGAGTATACTAAACATAATGATTAATAAAATAATCATAGAACCAACATCGGAAATCACCTATGTACTATCTAATATTTTCATACCTTGCATATACTTTTCTAAAATGAATTGTAAGAATTCATACTTATAATAAAATCCATACTTGTATCAAAATCATAAAGGCAAGCATGAAATGAAAAAAATTAACATCTGACTGTAATATAACTATCATATGTAACTTTACATAAGGACTAGCAAACAACAAGTAGCTCAGAAGATTGCACTTTTTGCCTAACAATTATTTTGTATATTACACTTGCAAATTGGTTTATACAGTATTACAGTGACAATATTATAATTGCCAAGTCTTTGCTTTCACTGATACAGAGTCAAATCTAAAGAGTGATAATCTGGTTACATGCTAAAAGAAAAACAGAAATAAATCTAATAAAAAAAAAATAATTTCTCATTTTACCATACAAATATAAAGCTAATTTCAGATAAAGAAAATGTTAATTCTTAAAGAATGAACCAAAGAGATTCTATAGTGATCTGAAATGGAATGGGGATAATGGAAACTGGTCACATTTCCATACTAGCTATGGAAAGTAAATAAAAAAACATTTTTCTTTGATAAATAGTCGGTTAAAAAAAAAAAAAAAAAAAAAAAAAAAAACCCTACATGAATTAATTGAAGGAAACACATCTGATGGTGTAGTAATGACCGATAATTGTTTTTGACGTTAATTGGGGACCAACATCTGATGGTGACAGATTCACTGCCTGAAGCAAGGATGCTGATGGTACAACTGACTGCTTTGATGTTTCTTCTTCAGTGCTAGCTGTCTTTTGGGCCATGAAGTAGCGGCATGTGAAGCAGTTTACCAAGAAGCCTACAAAACGGCTTACCAAACCTGGAAAGAAAATTGAAATCTTTTGCAACTGAGGTAATGAGAATATATGGTACATGCTGGGACCAGGTACAAGATCTAAAGGATATATTCATTAGAAAATTCTTCTGAAATGAAATAGAGCTTAAAAAATAAGCTCTTTGTATCTAGTTCTACTTAGCTAATGTTCATTCATAAAAAAAATATATACATGTATAAAAATAACATGCAATTTAGAATATGTTTTTCCTTTCATAAAAGAGTTGTAATGTGAATTATCAACTGTCTCTGATGATTAAAGAGATTATTTTTTATACAAAGAAATCTGGATTGGAGAAAAAGTTTCATTCATATATAATGTAAAGATTATTGTCATAAATTTTGTTATGAGAGCCTATAATACAGTACAATGTCATTTTACTGGGTTGGCACAAAATTGAATTACTCCAAAACCTGACAGTAATTTTTTTTGTACAATTTTGTACCATTATGCCAAAACATTAAAAATTATATCAATTCTGAATAGCTGAACACAAATATGCTGATGTTATTTACAGCATGCAGATATGCATGCCTACCCAACATATGCACATGCATACTGAAATGCACCCACACACCTATACTCGTCACAATTCCTTGCATATGCAAACACATACATCTCACCTCTACAAACATACACATATTTCTATTCTTAGAACAGGTAATGATAAATGACAAGTAATCTACCCTAAACTAACACATATCAATTATCATTAAGTGCCAATGACCTATCACATGAACATAATTTTTTTTACTCATCAATAGTTCTGTAATGAGAAAGTGAAAAATTATACATTTATGCTGATGTGAAGTTACTACATTACTTCCTGGAATAATGAATGAAAATACAAATGTTTACTTAAATTCTACAAAGCTAATGATAAATGATGATGATAACAACTGATAAGAATTATAATAATAGTTAATAATAATATTAACTATTATCATAATCATCATCATCCACAGTCAACCACCAACCACCATCACCATCATTATCAACAATAAGAATAATGATATTAATGATAACAATAATAATAATAATAGTAACAATAACAATAGCAAAAATAACAACAACAAATAATAATGACGATGATGATGGTGATAACATGATGACAAAAATAATATAATTACTATTAACACATATACTTACCTAGTTCATTACCAAAGCATCATAAAACTTACCAGAGCATGTAAATATTCCTCCAACAATGCCACATAATCTTGTTAAGAATTCAAGGAAAGGTTCATGCCTTTCTACAACCTCCACTTTCAAGGCCGAGACGTCATATTTAAAGAAAATCCCGGGAGTGCCATGCGAATTCTGGGGGGTGACAGAAAGATTGTTGAATGTTCTATGTATCTATCTGTAAATACATTTAGATAATTTTGATTTAAAATTGAAAACTCATATAAAAGTTCTCCTGTTACACTGCAAATCAAATCAAACTGAATCACTATGAGTGGTTTTGCCGTATGAATTTATCTGAAGTTATCATTGTCATCTAGGATATTCAGCTTAAACACTGTCTGGTTAATGTTTGAGTACCACCAACATGAGCAACACCAAACCAAGGCTGGAACCATACATATTCTGATTTTTAAAAGTTTGTGAACCAAAGATACATGATGCAAGCTGTATGAAAGCTTTCATAAATTTATGAAACAACTTAACCCCTTGGATCCTGTTGCTTCACAGCAATTACCTGGCCCAAAATACAGGCATTAGGCTTACATGAGCAGCTGCTCTGCCAGGTGTACGGCTTGAATGCTGGGTGCATGCGAATACTTATGAGTGGTGACAAGAATGTATGCCTCCCTTTTGCTATGTTATTTTCTCTTTTTATGCATAAGCATTTTTAGTTTTTTTGCCATTTTCCAATGTCCAGATGGTATAATTTTTTTTTGCACAGACTCCCTATCATCCCTCTAGGTCTTACATAACTTTGTGCAAGAAAAATAAAAGTATTTAAATTTTTTTTATTTGCATCATTTTAAAATTTCTTCATAATATTCAATTTTTTGTAATACAACCTGCACCACCTGTCATGGCGAGAAGGAATAGGATACTAAGCATCGAAATGGTGTCCTCCCTGGACACAGTAATCTTTTATGAACATAATGGGAATAATCCAAGAGCCCCTTTATAAACACCAAATGAATGAACTCCAAAAGGTTTATGCACTCGTGGGGATTCTTTTCCATCACCCCTGCCTTCAGCCGAAATGGTCACAATGGCAAGTCCGCATCACCCAGCCCACAGACAGATTTTCCCATGACGTGATGGTCACATCATCCGGATCAAAGGAGTTAATATATGTCTCCATTCACATTTTGTATCACTAAGGCTTTGTTTTAGGCCTAATGACATTAGAACAAGTCCCTTGCCATTACATTAGAAGTTACTAAGGGGATATAGCTATGCACCAAATGTGGAGAATACTAAAAAAGGGTACAGGTCTAGTGCAAATACTGTCTTGATATGCGTAGTGATTTCTAATATTATCATATGGTGGTATTTGACTGCTAATGGAAACCACTGAAGTGTATCAGGGAAACACAAAGAATTCATGAATATATAAATTCTGTTTATCAATTTGTCTATTTTTCTGCATTATTCAAATGTTATTTTTAATCTTTTTAACGTATTGCATAATATTTATCTAAGTGCCTTCCTTTCAACAAAAATTGGTTCAGTGGCATTAATAGAGGAAGCTTAGACAGTTTGTTTGGAAATGGTAATGACTGCTAACACCATTTATCAAGTTTAACAAGAGACTGGGTGAACTGCATACATGTAAGTGAAATTCCTCTTAACTCCTAAAATCCAGGTGACGTTATGGTCCCGTCATGGAAAAATCTGAGTCAAGGGTTGGGGGGACGTGAACATGCCATCATCAGACAAAATGGCTGTAGGCCAGTTGATGTGAACCTGCGGTCATAAGCGAAGGCCAGGGTGACGGAAAAGACTCACTATGAATGCGCAAACCTCTTGGAGTGTGATTAGACTCACTTGGCAATTAGAAGAGGACTTTTGTATTATTCCCATTGATAAACAAATGTGGAATGTAAGGCACATAAGTCGTGACTGGAAGTTCCGGTTCCAGGGAGGACGCCATTTCCATGCTCCGCATCGTATTCCTGGCCACTGTGACTGGTGGCACAGGTTGTATGACCGAAAATTGAAAATTATGAAAAAAGTAAGATGTAACACAAATAACGAAAAGTTCCCTTTCTTTCTTGCACTGAGTTATTTACTACATAGAGAGATGATATGGAGTCTGAAAGGAAAACAATCTAGCCATCTGGATAAAGCAAAACAAAAGACAAATATGGACATTGGAAAGTGGCAAAAAAGCTAAAAAAAATTACGGAAAATAATTTTGTAAAGGGCAGGCATAAAGTCTTGTAACTGCCTATGCACTGCATGCTGAGGGTATTGACCATTAATGCAACCCACTCTCCATATTTTCAGCAGAGATTTCCATGACACAACTGGATCCAACGGGTTAATACCCAAATGATTAATTCTTAATGTATTAATCCCTAAATCCTATTCACCTTAATCATGACCAATTGTATCCAAACACATGCACAGACTGGTAACTTTTTTCTTGCACATTTTCTAATGTCATTAACACATATTTGTCCATATCTGATACCATTTGGCAAGTTTCCTCCAGCCACACTCAGGATATCATCTCCACTCTTCCAGTTCCCTTTGTATACTCTTCTCTCCTAGAGCTCATCAAACCGTAATGTTGCCTGCCTCTTTCTTCTTGTAAATGGAATGTAGTGTCTGTGAAGTAATCCTGGTAGTGTGTGGCATAATTCATGCTGCTAACACCCCCATCTTTTCCTTGCCCTCATTTTCCCTACACATACCATGCTATTCATACCAGTTACTTCCTAGTATATTATTGTCTTTTTACTATTTGTACTTCTACTTACATATCCTATTGCTTATTCATGTGTCTTGGAGTCCAACATGTGGCCAGAAATCAAGGCATTAGGCTTACTTGAATGGCAGCTCTCTTGGGTGTGTGGCTTGTAGCCTGACCTATATGAACACACATCTGTGGCATCAAGACTCCTTGCTTCCCCTTTGCAATTCTATTATTTCTTGTTCTGCATAAGTATTTTTTTACTTTTTGGCCATTTTCTAAGATCTATAATTGTTATTTGATATGCTGTTTCAAGATAAGAGACTGATTTCTGATGTTATTTCTGAAATATATTTGTATTATCTAATTTTCT
>NW_020870146.1:271218-273718 GCF_003789085.1 Penaeus vannamei | reverse complement strand
CAGATAAGTGAACTCAAAATTTACCCTCTGAACACCATCAAAGTGCGCCCGCTGGTCAGGATCCAGCTCCCACCACGTGTCCTCCATCTCCAGCTCACCAAATGTCATGACTTGCTCACCTGTCATGTCAAGCACATCTGCCCCAACATCTGTAGCAATAGTACATTTCCGTCAGCATGGATATGTATATTACACTAGTTTGGGGTAAATAGTTAGCAAGGAGTTATATGAAGAAAGTCTAATTGCTCATCATATATATATCTTCTTGTGACATCAAGTTAAATTAAAATGATAAAATTAACTTAAGTATCCAATTATCATTCCTTACATCTATGTAATTTATATCTTCATCTTAAGATACATGAATATATGCATCAACTCTTCTTAATGAAATATTCAGAATAAGGATCCAAATTCAAAAAATCATGCCTTAAAGGTTTTCACACAGTTTTCAGAAAAACTTTTTCATTAAAAATGAACTCTGAAGGTTATTCTTACATGATTCAATCAGATATCCTATCTAAGATATATATATGTATATATATAAGTATATATATTATATATATATGTATAAATATATATATATACTATATATATATTATATATATAATATATAATATATGATATATTAATATGTATTATATGTATTATATATGTATATATATGTATAATGTATATATGTATGTATATATATTATATATTGTAATATATATATTATATATAATATATATATATATATATAATATATTAATTAATAATATATGTATATACACTTGTACATAATTAATTAACATATGTATAATTATATCTTAGATAGGGATTGTGTTTATGAGTTTTAGAGGATATCTACTTAGATATAGTTAAAATTAACATCCATTCAGCGATTCATATTTTTACTGGGAAAAAAGTTACTTATTATATTAAAAAATATGTAGTATGTAATAACCTTATAAGTGAAAGTGTATGTTTTAATTTAAATGTGATCTGATATTGCTGAATAATATTTTCATTAAGATAATTGAAGTGCAATTGTTTAATACTATTAGTCTACTTATTAATAGATGAAGATATATATAATATACATTAAGATATTATTAGGATATGATATAATTGGTATTAATACTTTAGTTATTTTTATTACATATATTAATATTATCATTATGAATGTCACAAGATGAATATATTATTATATGATGATATGAGCAATACGATACATATTACTTCATAATCAACTTCATATCTTGCTACTATTAACTACCAAAATACTAGTGGTCACTAACATATATATCATAATACACTTAGCTGACCGTAGAAATATTACTATATACTATATATTATATGACATAGTGTTGAGGTATAGCAGTAATATATTAGTATTATATATAGTACCATGCAACACATCACTATAATTAGCACAGGTGTAAGTACATACTAAGTCGAAATAGAAATTTGGTGTGGAAGGCTGGAGTATGAGAGGTAATACACGTGGATAGTATGAAGCTAGGATACTATACTCATGATACACACAGCACATGATATATAGTATACACCATAAATACTTATTAGAATGTAGTATGGTTCAGAGGAGTATATAAATTTGAGTTATAATAACATATATATTATCTGAAAGTATCATATATAATAGTATAAATATAATAATTATATATGTTTAATATATAATGGATATACAATATAATCTGAATAGAATAATATTTGAAATAGTACATTATATATGACTACACATGTACGTACTAAATATCCAAACAATAGTTGTCAAATATGAGCACATGTATACGACCACATAATTACTACAAGGCAAACATATATAATTTACATCTTACAGTAGATAGATATATTAAATAACACTATGTGAAATATATACTTAAGTATATAATCATATAGTAACAGTTATATTAGATATGAGGTAGATTTTATTACAGTAAAATTAATATCATATCATATAATATAGAAGTACAATATACAATATATGAGAATTTATATATGCATTATATATTAATATCAGCAATAAGTTAATTGATAACATGTATATTATACAGGTAGACATCGATATATTTTACTAAGTTATTGAGTATAGGACTTAGTTAGTATATATAAGTATTCATATTGAGGTGTTTATCCTAGCAAATATGATGTATATCAAAATGTACCAGAGGCATTAACTTCTTTATTATATTATATCATATAGAAATAATAATAACATATACTAGGTACTCTATTCGAGTTATATATTATATGATTACACAATGACTACTTGAAATAAGAACATGGTTACAAATGAGTAAAAGGAATGAACTATATGAATCTATGAGGTGTAGTAGAGCCTTCATTAATTATATAATACTTTACTATTCTTTTTAGTAGCTACACTGTTCTAGATAGTATTTTATTATTGTTCAGATGGTCTGAGTTAGTATTATTTATAATATTAGTATTAATTATATGGAATATGATTGAGAGAATACACATAACAAACTGCGCT
>NW_020870146.1:256218-266218 GCF_003789085.1 Penaeus vannamei | reverse complement strand
GGGTGCTATCACTTCATAAACTTATCTACTATGCATCATTTGAGAAGGAAACCAAAATTCACGCATAATGAACCGAGAGCAATTAAATATAATAATAATAAGAATGGAGAATGATGTGTGAAAACAAAACACACTCTTTTTCATCCATATGATCCTATTTTTCCTTAAAATTAAATGAATCCAGACTTTGGAAACACATTCTTGAGCAATCATGTATATACTTAAGGAGCTTCCTTATGACTTATTTCAAATCTAGTGGTCAAAATCATTAACACTGCTACACCTAATAAAAATAAATGCCAAAACCTAGTCAATAGTAAGCCTATAGGAAATAAATTATAAAAACCGCAGGATACCTACCTCGAACCTTCGTCTGCCACGACAGTGTTTACGTTTGCGGTGTTGCCATCAATGAAGCACAAAGTTACGATTTTTTCCCATAATGTTTTATTCTAATTCATATGACATAAGTTTCTTTGTGTGAAATTTTATATAAAATTAATTCTAGTGATTATAGAATATGTCCCGAAATCAAAATCTCTCTCGGGGATTTGCTAATTTTAGCAAAAAAGTGCTCAAAATGGAGATAACGACGATTGCCGCTAGATAGATTAATTTGAGGGAAAAAATTTCGAAATCAATGACCAGAGCTTAAAGGCGAAAAAAATAGTTTCACACACACACGTTACATAAATAAATAGATAAATAGAGACATAACACATATATATACATACATACATACATACATATATATATAATATATATATATATATATATTATATATATATATATAATATATATATATATATTATATAATATATGTATATAATATTATATACATATATAATATATATATATATATATATATAATATATATATATATATATATATATATATATATATATATATACATATATATCATATATATATATATATATATATATAATATATATGTATAATATGTATGTAATGGTATGTATATATGTATCATATATATATATATATATATATTATATATATATATATATATAAATATATATATATATATACATATATATATCAATACACACAATATATATATATATATATATATATATATATATATACTATATAATGTGTGTGTGTGTGTGTACTGTGTGTGTGGTGTGTGTGTGTGTGTGTGTGTGTGTGTGTGTGTGTGTGTGTGTGTGTGTGTGTGTGTGTGTGTGTGTGTGTGTGTGTGTGTGTGTGTGTGTGTGTGTGTGTGTGTGTAAGTATGTATGTATTGTTATGTATGTATATATACATACATATATATATATAGATATATACCATACATACATACATATATATATATATATAATATATACATATTTGTGTGTGTGTGTGTGTATTCATATGTGTATGTATATGTATACGCACACACACACACATACGAAGGCACGCACGCACGCGCGCGCACACACACAAACACACACATACAGACAAAGGCACGCACGCACGCACGCACACACCATACACACACAAACAGAATGCCGGATACCGTTTACATACAAATATATATCTTTGTTTTAAACAGGTGCGTTAATACAACAATAGCATGTGTATACGTGTTTATTTATCTGTCATCTATCTATATATCTGTGTATATGTATGTATGCACAGTATGTACGTATGTTTTTTCATGTATGTATTTATATGTATGCATATATGCACCTATGTATTATGTATTATGTATGTATGTATGTATGTATGTATGCATATGTCTCAGTCTCATTTTCAAAGTTAATGCGTAGGGTGCTGGTTAGCCCATATCACGCATATATAATTGGTTACAGGGGGTCAGTTAAGGTGTAAGTGCTTGAGTTTGTGAAGGTCCTTGCAATGCCATGTGTTTGTTTAGCTTGTCAGTGGAGGTTTTGAGTGTTCTTGTTTCAATGATGTGTTGGAGTAGCCTGCTCTAATCCTGTATGGTAAATGAGAAGAAAGAGTGATTGTAAGAGTCGGTACTGGTGTGGTATGTATGTTTCATGTGGTACGTGATGCGCTGGTAGTAGGTACTCCTGTTTGTTAATGTCTTCAAGGCTGTTTGTGATCTTGTACATGATTGGAAGTCTGTGTGCTTGTCTTCGTATGTCTGTTCTTTATACGTGTTGTTATACTAGGTGTTATTGTGTGTGATAAATCTGACAGTCCTAGTGTTAACCTGTATGAGCTTCTCAATGTCGTGCTTGGTGTACAGCCGTACAGTACTCGCGTGTTGGCCGTACAAGTGTGTTGTAAGCTGTGTTTGATGTCTGGTGTACAGTGTGTGGTTTCTCCATCATCAAGTGTTCTGTTTGCCTAGTTCGTGATAAAATCAATGTGAGTGTTAAAAGTGAGATTGCTAGTGAAATGGAGTACCTTGCATTTATCTGGTCTGAAGGTCATTTGCTATGACCTTTCCCACTGTTTAAGGATGTCTATGTCGTGCTGGAGGAGTCCACGGTCGCCTTCAGCATTAATTGGTCGAAATAGAAAACTCATATTTGTAGAATGTTGTGGGTGTCAACTGTTGGTTATGTAGAGAGTAGGTGCATTGTATCGGTGTATTTGATCTGGTGAAACAGAGTACAATGCACTTATCAGGTCTGAAGGTCATTGCCATGATACCTTTCCCACTGTTCAAGGGCGTCTAAGTCGTGTTGGAGAAGTCTGCTGTCGTCCTCAGCGTTAATTAGTCGAAATATAAGGCTGTCAGCAAATTGTCTAGCGCAAGAGTTAGGTGAAAAAGTGGGAGGTCGTTACTACGAAAAAGGAAAAAAAAAGGCAAGAACGGTGCCTCGAGAAGAGCCAGGGACAGAGTCAGAAGATGCACTGTCCAGCAGGACACATTGGGTCCTACACGTCAAAAAAAAAAAAAAAAAAAAAAAAAAAAAAAAAAAAAAAAAAAAAAAAAAAAAAAAAAAAAAAAAATCCGGTGAACAATTGGTCTTGTAATCACGTAATACTGTAATTCAAGTGCCAGTATGTATGTACATGTACATATGTTTGTGCGTATCTATCTTTCCTTTCCTGTTTGATATGTATATTATATATATATATAATATATATATATATATATATATTATATATATATATATAATATATATATAGCTATTTATTATATACTTATTCCTCTCTTGTCTGACTTGTCTATCTTGCTCTGCAATGAAAATTAAAGAGGGGAGAGACTTGGTATTGGTAAGTTTGATTAACACACCCATCACGTTTGAAAATTATTTTGACGTTTTTCCTCGCTTCTTTGCAAAAGCGCAACCACAGAAACTTACAGAAAGAAAGCCACTTCTTGAAGTTACTAGTGTAAAAATGCATACTCAAAATGCCCAGTATACCAAGAAAGTATACACTGAAGTGGCCAATATACCAGGAAAACATACACAAATGGCTATGTAAAATTGAGCCTATTTGGAACTTTCCGACAAATGCAACTATGCATACCGAAAACACATGATTGTAAAAAGCAATATTATCGTATTGCAAAAAGTGCTTAGTCTAATATTAGTTATTAAAAGTCCAGCAAACTGTTATTTGAGAGACGAGAATGCAGGCATCTTTGTTCAAAACTTGGCTTGCAAAAGTTCTAAACATTTATTGCTGTCTGTCTGTATATATGACTGACCTCCAGCGTTCTGCAAAATAAGCTTCATGCACGCATTTTGTTCTGAAATTTTCAGTTGTATGTTCATTTTTTTTCATTGAAGTTGCTAAATGGCTTTTCTGGAAAATCTCATTAACAGCATATGTTCTGGATATATATACTTTTCCTTTCTCGTTACAGTTTTTTGAAAAATCATCACTGCAAGAATCGTGTTATCACTGCACATCATTTCTTTGAAACTTACCTATCTACCTATCTTCATCATCACACACCACACATACACACGTATAAACATGCTGATTCCAACAAATATTAAAAAGGTTTGAATGTGAATTGGGAAAAGTGGCCGGCAAGACCTGGTCAATACATCTCTAGCGCATGAAGATTTTACCATTATCTGCAAATAAAATTGTGTGTCGTGTGTGTTGTGTGTGTGTGTGGGTAAGAAGGAGTAGTGTGTGTGATGTGAGGTGTGTGGTGGTTGTTCGGTGTGCGTGTGCCGGTGTGCGTGGTGCGCGTGTGGCCTTGTGTGTTGTGTGTGTGTAGTCGCGCGCTCGTGTGTGTGTGTTGTGTAGTGCGAGTGTTGAGTTCGTGGTCGGAGCATACATACATATTATATGTGGAGTTGTTTGGTGTGCGGCCTTATCGGAGAAATATTACGCATGACACGCAATAACAAAATGTATACACTGTGTGTAGTGTGATGTGGTGGTGCGAAGAACATAGTATAAGTGTGTGTGCGTGTGTGTGTGCCATTTTATGATATTCGTCATAGAGAGTATCAGGTTATGGGTAACATATGAAATTATATCACTAGACACTACACCAGCTGTAAAAGTATTAATATAAGTATATAAATATATATGAGAGAGCTTATACACTATATATATAATGATGGAAATATACAAGCAACCACGTAACACACCGACGTATATTAATATGGTATAACAAATACACTATTACCTATATTATATGTGTTGCTCTGGTTACGTGTGCATACGAGAGTGCGCAGTGGTTGTTTATGTATGTACTGTATGCATATGTTATGGAAGTATTTTGTGTTTGGTACGATTAGTATCGCGTGGTGCGGCACTGCGCCGCAATTATTAAACGGGTGTTTCACATATGTGTAACCTGGTGCCTTACATGCATCCTCCTGATCCCTCTCCCAAAACACACACAAGGCTTTCAGAGAGAGAGAGATAGACAAAATGACATAGAGAGATGAAAATTATTTCTTTCCCAGATTCGCTATCCTAGCAAAATAATTTTCCTTTTCAAGGATATGTAGGCATCTCGAAGCTCTGTGGATACACTCTCAGCAGAGTGAGAATCCTTTCATGGTATTGCTCCAAATATTTTTACCCACATAGCTAGCAATTTTGCCTGGCTTGAGAGAGTCAGTTGCTAATATCTATATTAGGGAAATTGCAATATGCAAATGCAGGGAGTTTGCATTGGTGTGTAGATCTGCCAGAAAATACCCCTTTTTTATTGGTTGTTTTGATCCGCAAAGCGGGTTGAGAGACGCGAGCATTTCAAAATCTTCCCACGCGCCAATAATCAGGGAGACCGGAAAACGTAGATGTATCGAACATGCCGAAATGAGGTAACTATTCTACAATCGAGGTAAGTGCAATTTTGAGGTAATGTGTGAAGTCGAATGGTGTTTGTCTCGATGCTAGTGGTAATCGAGACCTTTAGCTGAGAGATAAAATTGAACTCTGTTGTTATCTTCGTGATCCCGTACTGGCCTCAGTAAGGTAAGCTATGTGCTTTTTTCAACATCCAAATCGCAATCTAGAGTAAAGAGAATATTCACTATAGAGAGACCGTGCACCAAGACTCTCACTCACTCTTTTTCCCTCTAGTTATAATGTTCTTGTCATTCTTATTCTTATTTAATTCCTTTTTGTTGATGTGATAGTGCACAATTATCTTGGGGATCTATAATTGATAACAATTGCATGACCACCTATTCATCGTTATCAGTTTTTCAATTAGAAACTAGAGAGAGAGCGAGCAAGTTTCGGGGATTAAATCTATTAAAAACATTCTGTCTTTTGCCTCCCTCTTGGTGTAATGCATATCAACCAATAGCATAATAAAATAATAGGCATTGGCCATTAAGGTCTTCCAATCAAAAAGTTTCGTCATATTCCTCACTCCTAAAATAAACTGATGGAGATTCAGAGAGCCCATCATTAATTATCACTGCAATTCTATTGTTATTACAATATATTACTTAGCGAGAGCAATGATAAGTCATGATTATAATAATGATTAAATGGTGATGGTCGCGCGGCGGTGGTGATGAGCGCGTGAATGATAAAAAACTATTATCTTACCACACACGAATCAGCTCACACACACCATAATAATAATATATATAATATTAATCATATATCCACTATTGAGATTATTAAACTTATCTTATTATCCATAGTATCATTTATCAACAAGTTGTATTATAAGAGGTATCAAAGCGCGATAACTCGTGAGAAAAGCAATACGTATTCCTGATCGCCTGGTGGCGCGTTTCTTTACTTGCCTGAGTGGATCATTGTGCAGCAATATGGTGTTAGTAACCCTATAGGGCCAGGTGTTGCCTCGGTCAGTACACCGCCACAGAGTGAATTGTATTTTCTCGATCATAAGTGGGGAAAATGCGCCCGACTCCATGAAATTTTGAATTGCAACCAGAAAGTATACGCTCTGTCCGGAGAGAGAGATTCAAACAAAACGGTAACCAGACACGCTAATGGCAACTTCACGAGTTCGTATGCGGAATGTGCCCTTTACTTACCACGACACGCCTCCATCACAGCCTCGTGGGAGGTAGAAACCTCCGTCCGACGTAGAGAGTGGCAGCGTGTTTGAATTAGGAGAAGCCAGTTAGAGATCTCTATCATATGGACTGAGAAATAGGTGCATACAGTCAACGTCAATTCTGAACTCCCTAACATCACAATGACTGGCTAGTGGATCTTGTTGGTGTTCTTTGTCTAACGGCAACATATGAAGCCTGAAATAATGAATAATAAACAAGAGAAAAAAAAAAAAAAAACACACACACACACAGACACAAGAAAAAACTCTATACGACCGTTCGAAACCCTGGACGCCCGCGTGATGGATTCACCATTGTAATAAATGAGGATATTGCGGTGCTAAGCCCGCATTCAAAGCCGGCGCACCACTGAACTTATGATGGGGACTATTTTAACACCCATGGGTCTGGGCACATCTAGAGCCATCCTCACGATCCTATATTTCCATCTGTGGGCTCCCTGCGCCAATTATATCTAATCGTGGCATGCTGGTCGCTTCCAGGTGTGGTTGCGGGGTCTTTTATGTGGCCCGGCGCCCTCATCTGTGTGCGTCTCGTGGCCATAGGGTATAGGTCTAAGCCCCGGGTGTCCACACTTGGGGTATTTGTATGCTCAGGATCAAATAGCATCTCGAAAGAGAGGTATGGGGTGCATGCGTTATCGTCGGCAACTCTGGTGTCTGCGTTGCGGTGTGTACTCTTTATGTCGGGTGTGGTTTGAGTCGCGAGAGAGAGAGTCTAAGTATAAAGATTTTTTTCTTGTTCATGGGAATTGTATGATTTTTTCGTATTCGCAGCATGCCCGACCCTAAGTGAGAAAGAGAGCAAGAAATTTTATGTTTATATACCTATATGTCCATGTAGTATCGTCCGAGAGTTTTCGCGCGCGAAAAAAATCAATTTATCGTTGTAACATCATAATTTCGGAACGGAATGAGAGAGAGCCCGCCCTATCCGTTCGTGAGCCCCTGTTGGGGCATAGCGAGAGGGCGCACCACACAGCTGTTATACTCCCCCCAACCCCCCTTTTTGAGAGAGACCCTTTGGGAAAACGTCCACTTCTAATCAAATGTGTATGTGTGTATATATGTGATCCGGAATTGGTAATCTGGATTAAACAAAAATCAGCCGCGTGGTGGCCTCCTGGTAAGAGCATAATCCCCCGGATCGGTGTGTGTAAAAAGCCGTCACTCTCACGACAAATCTAACAATCCGAAAAATGGGGTGTGTGTGGTGAAGCGGGCAGGGAGCATCGGAGGGGAGAGGCAGAAAAGGGGAGGGCACTGTGGGGTGATGAAACTTCCTAGGCGCGCGCGCCACACGCTGGAAGAAGTTGGGAGGTATGTTGGAAGAGGGAGAGTATGAGACCTCTCCTATGTGTGACGGGGAATCGGTGACTTGGGTGGAAGGAGGAAGGGGGATATGAGAGAGGGGGGGGTAAAGTTTTGGGTAGGAGAAAGGGAACGATGGGGGGGGGGGTAGATGAATTCAGGGAGAAGAAAAGGGGGAGGGAGTATGAGCCTCCAGGGAGAAAGGGAGAGGAATGGGATACGAGGCTTCAGGGAGAAGTAAGGCAGGGAAGAAGGGGAGATAAGGTTTCAGGGAGAATGGATATGGAGATGAGGGACGGGTTCGTGGCTTCAGGGAAGAGGAGAAGAGGGAGAGAGAGCAGAGTATGTGGCTTCAGGGAGAAGGAGCGGGGGTAAGGCGGGTTTAAGGCGTCAGGAAGGGTGGAGTCCGGGGAAGGGTGGGGAGGGTTAGAGCTTTCGGAAGAGCCGTGTGCCATGACACGCCAGGCAATCACATCTAAGAAATCAATCCTGGCGGGACATATACCGCTGAGGCGCCATTTTCCCGTGGCTTTTTCCATGTGGATTTTCCCCGGCGTGAAAAAAACGAAGATGGAGGCCCGGGTCGCACGCTCACCTCAAGGTGAATATTCGGCGGCCGTGGCTCCTGCTGAAACATTGTTAGAGGGACGAAGGATACGTCGAGAGGACCCTCCAATCTGGTGGGAAACGTGAGGTGAATTGCATGTGGCGGAACCCTCATCTAGCCTGCAGGACGGGCGAGGTTCATGAAGATAGCGTGTTGCATGAACACTGCAGGATAACTGCCGCAACTGCAGGATACCCTCTCTCTTTCCCCTCAGAGACAGATTAGGAATCCTCTCTGACTTGGCTACGAGCCATTATGTAAAATCTCTCTTTTTCATGCTCTCTCTCCTGTCTGATGCCTTTCTCTCTCTCTCTCCCTCTTCCACCTCTCGTTTTTTTCTCCATTCCTTCTCGCTTTCTTTCCTTCCTCACTTAAAAATGATATGAATATTCTAAACTCATGCCTCCCACTTGCTCCTCCCTAAACTCTCAGAGCCCAAAAGAATCATTATTCATCCTTATCTGCCTTACTCAGGCCATTCGCTAAGTTCCCCCGGCTCTTATTTTCTCTTAGCCCGGCGAAGACTTAGCACATTCTGTCGTAATATAAAAAAGTTTGCGTCTTGTTTCTCCCATTTCGCAAGTTTCTTCATTGCTCGGCTCAGTTCTGTGATTGTTTTAAATGCATAGTTATTACGTCTTCCTCCATTCTCTTTGACAAGTTTCCTTTTACGTGTCAGGACGAGAGAATTGGAATAATCTTGGACANTAAATAAAATAAAAATAAAGCTTACCGGAGCCTCTGTTTACCACGCTCTCCTGTATGTTTACTTGGCAGACCTGTAATCTGGTTGATAAAGGATTTCATAGCTTATATACATGGTCATGTCAGTCGGCAATTATCAGCGGAGTGTAATTACAGGCTATCATGTCCGGAATGGTAGTTTTTAGCGTTGTCATGCTCCCCTTGGTGCAATGGCGGTAACAACTTAATGATATGATGGCCATTATCAACAGCGTAAACATTCCAGTTTATACTACTGCTTATGGTGCCATTACTAACAGAAGGAATGAGGTATTGATAGTGTTGATGGCGTGGGCAAAAGCTGAAATATGATGATGGTGATGAAGATGATGATGATGATAATAATGATAATAATAATGAGGATGATAATGATAATAATAATAATTATTGATAGCAATAATAACAACAACAGTAATAATACAAATAATAACAATTCTAATTATGACGATAATAATAATGATAATAATAACAGTACCGATAACAACAACAAAAAGCATCAACAATACTAATATCGTTATGAAAATGGACAAATGAAAAAAGTCAATAAACAACGTGTAAATATGACAAAGAAGTTCAGTAATATCATATACAGCTGATAACACGGCTCAAGCACACATACACACATACACATGCACACAAATACACACACACACATACAAAGACACAAACAAATACACACACAGACACACACACACACAACACACACACACACACACAACAGACACAAGATACGCACACACTCACACTCAGACACAAACACACACACGCACACACAAGTTTTCAACATTACGTGTGTCTCCTCTCCGGGTGTGTGTTCTCTTCCTATTTTATCATCTTTTTCGTCTCCTTTATTTTCAATAATAATAAAT
>NW_020870146.1:236218-241218 GCF_003789085.1 Penaeus vannamei | reverse complement strand
ACAATAATAAGCATATAATTGGCGAACATAATAACAGCAATAATGAAAATAACAGTAAGGGTATCAATGCATTAGCTACAAAGACGCGAACAAATACTGAAAGAGGAGAACCACTGATAATAGAATTTAAAAGAGGACGCCACTTAGAACTGCCTATGACAGAGAAGAAAAAAAATAAAGAACAGTTGAACTTAAAATATTTCAAGGAGATTTCAGGAAAAGCCTCTTCGCAGACAATACCCACTTGAAACCAATGTTGACAAATTTTAACTCATCAGTGGTTACGAAGCTCTTGGACACGGTCTGCAGAACTCGGTGGATTTCAAACGTGCCCTAAGTTGCAAGAACGGGACACATATCTGCTTATTTGTTGTGAATAAGCACATAAATTTGATATATGAATTTTGTTGACCACAAACCTACAGTAAAAAATAAAATAAAATAAAATAAAATTCAACTTCTATTCATTCAAAAACAAACAAGATACGGTGGGTGGAATAGATACGATAAGTTACTCAATCCACTGTGGATATCATGTGATATCCACATGTCTCTATGCATCTATCTATCTCTTCTCTCTCTCTCTCTCTCTTTCTCATTCCCTCTCCCTCTCTCTTTCTCTCTCTCCCTCCCTATCTTTCTCTCTCCCTCTCCCTCTCTATCTCTGTCTTTCCCTCTCTCTCTCTCTCTCTCATTCCCTTTCTATCTCTCTCTCTCTCCCTCTCTATCGCTCTCTCTCTCCCTCTCTATCTTTCTCTTATTCCCTCTCTATCTTTCTCTCTCTTAGTACGATCCCCTAAACTGACCTAACCTTAACCTAATTCCCTAACCTAACCTACATTATTAGTACGATCCCCTAACCTAACCTACCTAACCTAACTACCTAATCTAACCTAGCCTAACGTACATTATTAGTACGATCTATAATAATAACAAAATCGAAGTTTCTATTACAGTGGTCATTTTAACTAATACAAGTGTTATATGCAGTATTTATAATAGCTTTTATCGTGACCATTATCATTATCATTATGAAGATCTTCGTTATTTCTAATGTAATTATTAGGATTAGCATTCATCTTGTAATAATTACTATTATCAATATAACTACATTATTAGTACGATCCCATAACCTTAACCTTAACCTAACCTAAACCTTACCTAAACTAACCTAACCTTAACCTAACCTAACCTAAACTAACCTAACCTATGTTATTATACCTAACCTAACCTAATCTTAACCAAACCTAACCTAACCCCCTAACCTAACCTACTAATAGTACAACCCTAAACCTAACCTAACCTACCTAACTAACCTAATTTAACCTAACCTAACCTAACCGAACCTAACCTAACCTTAAACCTAATTTCAACCTAAACCTAACCTTACCTAATTTTCTTTAACCCTAACCTTAACCTAACCTACGTTATTAGTACGATCCCCTAACCTTAACCTAACCTAACCCCCTAACCCAGACTAAGGCCCTTTGTGCGTCCCTGTCCGGCCTCTTTGCTAAATATATAATTTATTAAATATATTATTTAGTAAATATATAATTTATCACACATGTATTTATCAAATATATAATGCACTAAATATGTAATTTAGCGCAATTTACAATGGGAGAAAATTGAGCAGAATTAACAAGTTCTCGTTGGTGTGGCCCGCTGACACAATTCAAGTTTTCTAACCTAACCTAACCTACATTCTTAGTACTAACCTAACCTAACCTTAACCTAACCTAACTTACATTATTAGTACAATCCCCTACACCTACTCTCAGTTGTATCGTTATTCTCCTCCTTATTTCTACGACCGTTATCGCTACCATTAGCACTGAGATAAATCGCTAACCAAACTCCTAAGAGTGCCAAACACATTTTTATTCACGAAAAGTTAACGCTAAAGTACCAAACTTTAGAACGAACTGAACAGAACCGCGCGACTGGAATACTAATGTAGTCTGTGCTACCATTATCATATTAAGACTCCGTGGGAATTTCTGTGTTAAATTATACATTACATTACACCCACGGAATCATATGCCACGCTTGCAATTAACATCTCAGGGAGAGGGAGAGGGGGGGAGAAGGGGAGGGGAGAAGAGGGGAAGGGAAGAGGGGAGAGGAGGGAGAGAGAGGAGGAGAGAGGAGAGAGAGGAGAGAGAGAGAGGAGAGAGAGAAGAGAGAGAGAGAGAGAGAGAGAGAGAGAGAGAGAGAGAGAGAGAGAGAGAGAGAGAGAGAGAGAGAGAGAGAGAGAGAGAGAAAGAGAGAGAGAAAGAGAGAGAGAGAGAGAGAGAGAGAGGAGAGAGAGAGAAGAGGAAGAGAGAGAAGAGAGGAGGGAGAGAGAGAGAGAGAGAGAGAGAGAGAGAGAGAGAGAGAAGAGAGAGAGAGAGAGAGAGAGAGAGAGAGAGAGAGAGAGAGAGAGAGAGAGAAAGTAAAAAAAAATCATAAAAGAAAAGAAAGGGAGAGAGGGAGGAGAGAGGGGGAGAGGAGAGAGAGGAGAGAGAGAGAGAGAGAGAGAGAGAGAGAGAGAGAGAGAGAGAGAGAGAGAGAGAGGAGAGAGAGAGAGAAAGGGAGAGAGAGATGGTAAAGTAATAAAAAATAATAAAAGAAAATATCTTGTAAACGTTTCCGTGAATTGAAAAGGTTTACTGATATTTTGCAGTTTTCTTCTTCTTCTTCTCTTCTCGAGAGAAAGATGGGGAAGAGGAGGAGATGAAATAAGGAAGGAAGATCGAGGAAAAGGATGATTGAGGAAGACGCTGATCAGATAGCTAGATAGAATGAGATATTGAGAATTATGAAACCTTATATCTAAGATTTCCATATAAACCAAACTAGTTTTACAATCTGGTGGGATGAGTCTGCTAAAGAAATGTCATGATATCGCATAATTTTGCAATAGAAGTTGAATCAAATGCAAACTCACCTGTGATAGATAAAGAAATTCTTAGTGTAAGATACGTGTTTGCAGACTGAGGCAAATCTGACATATCATTTGAGGCAAGAGAGTTGTTGAAACTAGTTGTTGAATATGTTATACGTTGAAAACTCGTCCCGCAATCGGAGGGAGAGAGAGAGAAGAGAGAGAGAGAGGAGAGAGGAGAAGAGAGAGGAGAGAGAGAGAGAGAGAGAGAGAGAGAGAGGAGAGAGAGAGAGAGAGAGAGAGAGAGAGAGAGGAGAGAGAGAGAGAGAGAGAGAGAGAGAGAGAGAGAGAAAATCAAGGATGAATAACTGTAAATTTGGCTCCAACTAATGCCCCTGTACGAAGAGGAGCTAGCACCAAACTCACAGGAGATGAACTTAAAAATTATCATCATGCTCCTAGACTTTACTCGCCAGCCAAGGTTCTAGGAGAGTGGACCGGTATTACTGTGAAACTGCCAATCGATCCCTTGCACTTTACATAAATTACGCCGCTCTTGCTTCCTTAATCTGAAGAACTTACGTAAGGCCCCTGTGTAGGAGACAGAAGAGCTTGTTCATGAGATGCGAACCTGGGGAGCTGCCTCCTAGACTGTGTCAGTTAAGGAGGAGGTGCAAGTGTGAGGAGGAGGTGCAGGAGGAGTGTGAGGAGGAGTGTGAGGAGGAGGTGCGAGTGTGAGGAGGAGGTGCGAGTGTGAGGAGGAGGTGCGAGTGTGAGGAGGAGGTGCGAGTGTGAGGAGGAGGTGCAAGTGTGATGAAACTCGAGGCCTTCCAGTAAGCCCCATCAACTTTCTGTCTTCCCATAGAAAACATGATCTGAGCTAGTGTATAAAAAACGTATAATCACTGGCTTCATGATAACATATTCCCGTAAGAAAACCCCGAGACGATTTATAGAATGGAAGAAGAAGAAATATCATGATACGAAATATCTAGAGAATACTTAAAGGGATAGAGCCGAGGATGGGGTCTCCATAAAAGTATGAATGAGAAATCATTTCCAATTGCAAGATATCTTGACTTTCCATCGGAAAACCGCAATGCATTTTTCAAACCAACAAACAAAAAATACAGTAAAATCCTATATGGTACTATACTCTTACAATCTCTTTCTCTCTCACTACACTCTCCATCATTTCTCCTTTCCCTCCCTGCCTTCACCCTCCCTCTCTCCCTGTCTTTCTCTCCTTCCCTCCCTGTCTTTTTCTCCTTCCCTCCCTGTCTCCCTCTCTACCACCAGGACTCAGCCTCACTCCCAGAGGCCGTCTGAACCGCCTAAAGGATCGCTCACTTTCCTCAATCCTGCCAACGATAACCCGTTCGTATGGCGCTGACGTCACCGGGGAGTCAATACAGAGCGTAATTAGGCCAAAAGAAAAGAAAATGCACGAAAGAAGAAGAAAAAAAAAGGTAAATGCAAATGGGCACTGCCTGTACGAGTCGGCAGTGATAGAGTACACCTAATATCAGATCATTACTATTCAGACACTTTTTTTTTTGTTATCTTTGCGTTTCTAACTTTGGGAATGTGTTCATAAGTTTTTTTTTCCCCGGGGTTGTTAGGAACATCCTCCGGAATCCTGTATTCATGGAGCTAATGGACGGGGTAAAGCCGACGTATCATTTTCATCCTTAGTCCTGCCTCTTCCGTTCCAGAAGCGACTGTAGCCCTTTGTCCCGCGTCAGTATGTCATTGTCATTACATCTACACAGTGTACAATATCTACTGTATATCACTGTCATTATCTACACCTACGCAGTGTACAATATCTACTGTATATCACTGTCATTATCTATACCTACGCAGTGTACAATATCTACTGTATATCACTGTCATTATCTACACCTACGCAGTGTACAATATCTACTGTACAGGTATAATACAGGTGACTAAAGCTAACTTGCATGCATACAGACGATGACATGCGAACTCTGTAGCAAGGGACGTTCGCTTGCAACCTCAGTCGTGTCACTCTTGAATTCATCATCATGTTCATATGTTAGATTGTATTTCGTCATGCAAACGCAATCATCAGCGTGACATACAGTGAAGACTCTCAAATACACCAGGA
>NW_020870146.1:218718-223718 GCF_003789085.1 Penaeus vannamei | reverse complement strand
ATATGGATTCACTGCGAGATGATTTTATTCTACTAAGGGATGGAATATGCCTTGTAATAATCAGATAAGCCATACATACCCAAAAGTAGTTGGGAAATCAGGGATACCAATTGTTTAGTAGCGTTAACAACTATATTTCAAAAAGTATCGTTGCTTGTGTCATAATGTTTAGCATGATTTTCTCACGATATTTTCTGTGTTGCACCAATGGGAGTACATAAGTATCAAATACTTAGGTTGGTCTCAGATTTATTGTTTGGTTATCCTTCCTCGTAAGATTTCTGCCACAGCTCCCATTAAGTCTTTTGGGAGAAGTGTCCCACCCCATTTCTTCTAACATGGCTGGCACCACCATACGAGGTCTCATATCTGTCATCGTTTACTCCTTCGTCTTGTTGTCGTGGTTCAGACATTCAACTTCTGTGCTTGCTTCTTGAGCCGCACAACACGATGCCTCTGAGACTTCCGCACAAGGGACGCCCTAGACCTAGTTTCAGGTCAGCTCATATCGTTCGGGCAGCGTCTGTCCCAGATACAAGTACCGAAGGGCAAACAGAATATTAACCTGGCTCCTATATATAACTGACAATGATCGAAAGTATCTGTATATGATGATTCAGCCGCAACCTCTTTCCAGTGTAGTTACCACATAGCTATCTCCGTGGCTGCGGTGCCTGAGATCATTTACAGGGCTCTCTTAAGATAGATGTCGTCCACCTGCATGAATGAACAGTAGTTGCCGTAGCTTACTCACTATGACTGATAAAAATGTATTCTACGGATGACAGTGGACCTGACTCTGCAATGAACAGTTGCTAAGAGAATCCGGTAAAATGTGGACTAGTGCTCATTCAAAGTGTATCATAAATCATCTTGAATCAGATCGACTTATTTGGTGTAAATATAGCCTAATAATTGTGAATGTGTGACACGAAGACCTCTCGTAGAAATCAAGGGCACATACAGAGGATAGGCTGCAAGAAGAGATGCTCTCAGAAAGGTTCTTGGAGAACGTACAAGAATACATTCAAAAGAAGAAATGAACACATTTAGTCTGTACAGTATGAAATTTTCAAAGGTCTCTATACGATATGTGAAAATAGTATATACAATAGAACTCATTACACTTTGGGATAGGGACAGGTAATGTAATAATTAAGAATGCGTCGGATTATAACAAAATCGATTGAAGTGAAAAGGGCACAGAAAGAGAGTGCAAGAAATCAGAAAATTAGAATGTGATAAGAATATAGACTTGTGGGAAAGCAAAGATATGAAAAAAAAGAAAATCAAAAGAAGAGTGATACAAAAAAGGGGAGAGGAAAATGACACGGACGAAAGGGGAATAAGAGTAAGTCAAGAGGAACAGAAAATATGGAAAACACAAGACCCCACTTGAATAAAGATTATGAATTTCCTACGTCCCCGCTAGTGATCATAGTTGTAAACTGAAGGAACAGAGAAAAGAAAGAATACCTAGAATGAGAGGCAGAATAGGAAAGAGGCAGCAGAATAGCAGTAAAGGGAGATAGAGGAGAGGGATGATAAAGGACAGACTGGAGATCAGAAGAGGAACTCGGGGCATATTGAATATCCTGGGAAGAGTCACTACAGTCACAAGTGCAAATGATGTAAAACAAACGAGTTCCACAATATTATAGCATAATAATCAGTAAAATAGGACCGTAGACAGTCACGTAAAACAGTAGCTCCCATTGGCACAGGGTTACTGAGTTTAACAAATGGTATCTTATAGGAAACACATTTTAACATTACAATTAAAACAGTAGCTCCCATTGGCATAGGGTTACTGAGTTTAACAAATGGAATCTTATAGGAGAAAACACATTTTATAGTTCTACATTACAATTAAAACACGTATGCTGTTACAGCTTTACACATAACTTCTAGCGTGCAAGTTTTGGATAATAAAGCAAATATCTTTTAATCGAATGATTATATTTGTTAATTACAAAATGTCAGATTTACACGGATAAACTTTGCACATGATCACAAGCTTCATGTGGATGGGAAATGAAGACTACACGTTGTTGGAAGTGTTGGCAATGCTGGTGTACTGGACTGTAGTGGCAACAGAACAAAACTGTATCAAAGAACTGGAGAAATAACGTGTTTGCCTTGTGTGTGAAGCTGCTCGTTCATATGGCTGAACAATCACGTTTTGGAGCTCTTTCTCTCTGCATGTTTACTGTATTGCAAAATATGATTGTGTGTAAAGGGGATCATACAGTATTACAGAAACATCGAACTGGCTGCAGGACCAAGAGCTCTTAAGAGGAAGAATGAGGTAATAGGGGACACAACAAATATTTCCGCGAAGTTGAATCACAAACATATGGGAACGGTTTTTTATCCACGTTTTGTCCCTGGAAAACAACTGAGCAGGTCTTCAAACTACCTTTCAAGATCAGGTTGCTGCGCATAACTGTCTCTTTCCGAAAGTCCTGCACTGTAAAACGTTAATTTCCATTGCAAGTGAACATGTGGAAAGATTATATACACTTTCTGAATAATTTCAATCAAATAAAGGTTTAATACTCCAGCTATCCCAATCACATTTACAAATAACTGAAAAACAGTCATATAAAGGTTCCATTCAACAACGATTTTCGCATCTAAAGACACATCATGATAAGTTTTGGCACCACGTCTATGAGGGCACATTCAGACACCGGTACAAATATAGCCGACTTTGTTGTTAGAAATGGCAGACGGCGAGTTTGGCGGAGATATCGGAGCACGTCGCTGAAATTCCCTCCCTCCCTTTGTCAGACCCAAGCCTCGCCTTCGTACGAAAAGAAAATTCTAGGATGTATTCATTCAAACATACTGGCTTATAAAAAAGATGGAGGCTGGTTTGATTAGACGAAGAAATAAGAAATGACAGACCTCGCCATGACAGTGGAGATGAGGTACATGATGGTACTGGACCTCCAATTGATTCCCTCGTCCACATAATTACTGCATGACGAGTCTGCTCTAAACAAGAATCCTGTTTGATCACATTTATTACAATACTGGCATAAGGATAAAAATGGATTGTGGTGTCGCCATAATAAATAGTCATCATTGGTTTGAATATTTTGTTAGTGATATAGATATATTTGTCTCCTAATCTGTTTAAAAAAGAAAGTTTTGAGACTATTGTCCTTCATAAAAATGACACTTAAACATTATTCATAAACGTTAAATCTATGGATAAATTTCTCATTGTCCATCAGAAAGTTAACAAACAATATCCTCGCTGCAAATTCAGTGAGGATAAATAATATTGTAAACATCATCTCCTCTACAAACACTCTCATATCTCCACCAGACAGCTTACTGACTTTAGCGATCATTTCAGCCATTTACAGAGATACATAGAATTTAATCTCATGTCTAAACAGATTTACACATTTACACAATGTTAAGATAAACACACTGGAAACGTCGACCCTAAAACACGTAGTTTTGGTCAGTTCGTATGTTCATAGATCTATTTTCAAGAGATAATTAGTGTCTGTTGTCCTTGTCAAACCTATCACACCTTGATGCTGTAGTCCTTCTCCTTGCCGGACACGTAGGAGCGGAACTGCGACCTGGAGTGGCCCACGTACGCAGCGGAGGCGGCCTCGGCCTCCTTGTTCCTCCGCCTCATCTCCAGGTCGCACTCCGCCTCCGAGAGCTCGTTGTGGCTGCTGGAGAAGCCGACGGGCGGCGTGATCTGGCGCGCGAAGCCGTACTTGCCGTCGTCCGAGCTCTTGGAGTCGGAGGCGTGGCCGGCCTTCGGGAAGGAGAGCGAGGTCTCCTGGGTGCCGCCCCGGATGCTGGCCACCATCTTGCTGAGGCCGCGCCCCTGGAAGGCCCCGCCGCGACCCAGCTTGTTCCCGTCGCTCTTGCGGGGGAACGACTTCCGCTCCAGGATGGGCGAGGGCTCCGTCGACGTGCTGGACTCGGGGGCGTGGTAGATCAGGTCTGCAAAAGACGGCGTTTCGAAAGAGGATGCCTTTTAATGTACAGATTTCTGAGGTGTCTAAACAATTTCGGAACGTGATTCAGTTTACTGATTTTATGAGTACAATGGACTAAGTCTAATCACATGCGTAAATTGATTTCCCGAAGCAATACCTGACCAGATAAGGAAAAGATAAGGTACATACAATTGGAGAGTACAATACCACCTCTTACGAATTGACGAAAATAGAAGAGCAAATTATTGTTCAGATTATAATAGCCTACAGGGTCGGCAACCTTGTTCTACTTCAGGGCCAGAGCTGGTGGATGGTCGCTTCCATCTTTACATCTAACATGTCAATTAGTTGATTAGTATTTGCTATGTACGAATAATATGATGCATAGACAATGACGTATAATATTGTTTGCCTCTCAATCTCATCGACAGGCTGGATGAATCATGACATGCAGGTGCTGTGTGTTAACTTCATCTGCGACATTCTTTCAGGCACAACACTGCATCTCCATTACACGTATTGCGTAAAGGAAATGGGATTCACTGTTATTTTTTATTTAATAGTATATGTTCTCTGCTTCTAACCGTGTCTTAACGAATAGAATGAACTCGGCTTACAATTCCTCCCTTATGGCGAGAGTGAACAAGGGTTTAGAAAAAAGGATTGTCACAGTGGCATACTAAAGCAAAACATGCAGCCTCTACGAATGAGGTGATGTCCGTAGAGAAGTGTCCACTAAAGAAATCACATCATGGCTCTTACGAGTGACTGGCTTAAATAAGGAACGCACGGGTGTTTCAAGAAGGGTTCCCACGGCTTCCGTCGCACGTGAACCGCTGTGATTTCTTTCGTGGGCCAGAATCTGGCGTCGCCTTTATCAGTGAACATTGATTACATGCTGTACTACAGGCCGAGCTACTCAGGAGGAGCACTCACTGTGGTGGACGGTCCTGGCGGCCGGCCTGCGTGCGGCGTGGGCGGCCTGGGCGTCTGGGCGGGGCTCGAGCGTGGCCAGGTGGGGGTCGA
>NW_020870146.1:206218-208718 GCF_003789085.1 Penaeus vannamei | reverse complement strand
GTAAGAATGGTAGTGATGAGAATAGTTATACTTCTCCTACATCATCAACAAAGATAATATTACTACTAATCATTGTTTTCATTATCATTATATCATCCCTATCATTTTCATTATTTTCACTGCTATCATAATCATCATTATTATCATTAGTATTATCCTCTTTAGTATTATCATCATCGTCGTTATTATCATCATTATGCTTATAATCATCATTATCATCATTATCCTTATCATCATCATCATTATTATCATTATCATTATTATCGTTATTAATATCATAATCATTATCATCATTATTATACAATTATTTTCATCAGTATCACAATTATCACTACTCTAGTTATCATTATCTTACCGTTATTATTACTATGATCATTACAATGTTTTTAATTATCCTTAATATCATCACCATTATCACTGTCAAGCAGCTGATAAACACAACAAAAACACCAATAATGATGATAATAATGATCATGATATTAATAATGATAACAGTAATGATCATGATAATATGCATAAATCATTTGCTTTGGCAAGAGATGAATAAAAATACTAAGGGTGAAATGGCGGTCATTTACACTTTTTTTTTTAATTTCCTATTTTTTTAATTCGTTTAAGATGATTGCACATTCTCGCTGAATAACGTCCAAACAAGATGCAATTGCGAGGTGATTATCGAAGCTGCTTAAAGCGAATCCACTTGGTGTCATTGTGTGTGTGTGTGTGTGTGTGTGTGTGTGTGTGTGTGTGTGTGTGTGTGTGTGTGTGTGTGTGTGTGTGTGTGTGTGTGTGTGTGTGTGTGTGTGTGTGTGTCCGTTTCTATGTGTGTGTGTGTGTACGTGTGTGTGTCTGTATGTGTGGTGTGCGCGTGCGTTTTTGACCCTCCCAGCAGCCTATCCCCCCCCCCCCGCCTCCCGCCCGCCCACTTGCCTTGGTCCAGGATGGTGAGCTTGATGGTGGGCGTGGGCTTGCCCTCGCCCGCTCGCGTCCTCGCCGTCAGCCAGAACTCGTGTGTGCCGCGGCTGAGGTGCGTGAGGCTGTGAGAGTTGGCGTGGGCGTGGAGAGGGTGCTGTGTGGGCGCGCGGGCGTGGGTGGGCGGTGGTTAAGCGTATAGCCCAGAAGGACGCCCGTGGGTGGGGTATGGTGGCAGCCACGTGATTATGGCTGCGCCCACGTCTGATTGCAAGGCTCGCAGTCCGCCCGGCACGCCCGCGACTGCAAGCATAAGCAGCACAATACTTTCTGATTATATAACATATATTTTATAGACAGATACATAGATTGATAGATATTTGTTTACACACAACACCCGCCACACACACACTCACACACACACACACACACACACACACACACACACACACACACACACACACACACACACACACACACACAGTATATATATATATATATATATATATATATATATATATATATATATATATATATATATATATTTATATATATGTATATATGTAAATAAATATACATAAATATAGATACATACATGTACACACACACACACACACATATATGTATATATATATATATATATATATATATATATATATATATATTATATATATATATATATATATATATATATATATATATATATATATATATATTATATAGATATATATATATATATATATATATATATATATATATATATATATATATATACATTGCAAGAGCCTCGCAGTCAACAAGCAGCGGTCGAGTTCCCCGCGGAACCCAAGTGCCAACAATGATTAAATATGTCAAGAGCTCAATAATCAGTCCTTCTCCTCAACGCTGCAAGCATGAGGGTCTCGCTGTCACACTTGGCACTCTGTGATACTCCACTTCCAATTCACTTCATAATCGGATTAAATTAATTTTCATATTACGAATTAATTTGAAAAAGCAATCGAATTCAAGTGCAGTTCAGTTAACCATCAAGTAGGTCAAAGGTCACTGACCATCCTCCCGCGTGGTGCAGATGAGGTCAGGCGAGGACACGCCCGCGCCCGCCCTCGTCACGGCCGCCACCGTCACCGTGTAATTGGACCACGCCCGCAGACCGCCCACGCTCTCCTCGCGCCCATTCGTCATTCGGATGAGCTCCTCCACCTTCTCTGTGGTCGGAAAAGGACTGGTGTAAGCAACGAAGGATGCGTGGCAGAGGAGGCGGAAGAGGGGAATGGAGGGACCTGGCACAGGGGAGGAGGGGGGGGAGGGGGTAGACCTTGGGAGGCAAAGGGCGCGGCAGAAGGCGTTGCAGCTTACCTGTCGAGTCGTCGAGGCGAGTGAGGGTGAGGCGGTAGCCCTGCAGCAGGCCGTTGTGGAAGGCGGGCGGCGGCGGCGCCCACCTCACATACAGCGATGTCCCTCCGGCTCCCCCGCTGCACTCCACGCCCACCGGGGGCGAAGAGGGCGCTGTGGGCGGAGAAACAAGTTCATCAAGGCCACTCGTCTGTTATCAATTTCTGTTTGTGAAAAGAGCCGAGCGAGAAGA
>NW_020870146.1:162433-164933 GCF_003789085.1 Penaeus vannamei | reverse complement strand
CTCCCTCTCTTCTACGTTCTTTCTCCCTCTCCTCATCCTCTCCCCCTTCTCTCTCATTTCATCTGTGCACTACCATATTCTCTCTCCCTCTCTCTCAATATTTCTTCCCTCCTTTTCATCATTCTCTCTCCCTCTCTGTCATCATCTCTCCCCTCTCTTCTTTCACTCACTATACTTACTACTTACTACTCTCTCTCTCTTCTCCTTTCCTCTCCTCTCTCTTCTCTGCTCTCTCTATCTCTCTCCTCTCTCTCTCTCTGTCTCTCCCTCTCTCTCTCTCTCTGCTCTCCTCGTCTTCCTCCTCTCTCCTCGCTCTCCTCTCTCTCTCTTCCCTCCTTCTCTCCTCCTCTGTCTCTCTCTTCTCTCTCTCTCTCCTCATTCCTCCTCGCTCTCTATCCCTCTCTCGTCTCTCATCCCCTCACTCCCTCTCTTCTTCTCCTAGTCATTCTCTCTCTCTCTCATTCTCTCTCTCTCTCTGTCATTCATTCTCTTCCTCTCTCTCTCTCTCTTTCATTCTCCCTCTCTCCTCTGGTCTTTCGCTTCTCTCCTCTCTTGCTCCTCTCTCTCTCCTCTTCCTCTCTTATTCTCTTCTCTCTCTCTCTCTCCTTCTTGGTCTTCTCTGTCTTCCCCTCTTCCTCTCCTCCTCTCCTTCTGTATATGCTCTCTCCCTCTCTCTCTTCTCTCTCCCTCTCCCTCTCGCCTCTCCTTCTCTCTCTTGCCTCTCTCTTCTCCTCTCTCTCTTCTCCTCTCTCTCTCTCCTCTCTCTCTCTCCTCTCTCTCTCTCTCTCTCTCTTCTCTCTCTCTCTCTCTCCATCTCTCTCTCTCTCCTCCTCTCCTCCACTCTCTCTCTCCTCTCTCTCTCTCTCTTCTTCTCTCCTCTCTCTCCTTCTCTCTCCCTCGCTCTCCTCTCCTCTCTCTCTCTCTCTCTCTCTCTCTCTCCTTCTCCTCTCTTTTCTCTCCTCTTTTTCCCTCTCTCCTCTCTTCTCTCTCTCTCTCCCTCTCTCTCCTCTCTCTCTCTCTCTCTCTCTCTCTCTCTCTCTCTCTTCTCTCTCTCTCTCTCTCTCTCTCTCTCTCTCTCTCTCTCTCTCTCTCTCTCTCTCTCTCTCTCTCTCTCTCTCTCTCTCTCTCTCTCTCTCTCCTCTCTCTCTCTCTCTCTCTCTCAATCTCTCTGTAGCTCTAATTATGCAGTAAGAGTTGAAGTATGAATGGTTTTCTAAAGGGCATTGGATAAAGGGAAAGCAGAGAAAGCAAAAGCTCCCATGATTTAGGACAAGATCTTTCATTGTACAGCTTGCACATATCTATTGAAATTGATGATTAATAAAAAAAAGATTACTGTATATTGTATAAGTGAAAGTGGGAGCCATCCATAATTAGCCTTGCCTTAGGGAGTGTTCCTCCATATTTGCAGAGCTAGTAGCAACACCCCTTTTCACTATTTTGATGCTTTGAAGCTCATGAAATTTTGCAGGAGACCCATCGTCTGCTACACATTAAGTGGGAAGATAGTAATGTTGTAATGAAGGAAGGGATACAACAAAAGCAGTTAGATATATAGGTCTTTTTACTTGGCTGTCTGTTCTTATTAACCATGTGCTGACAGGGATGGCATGTGCCTACATGCTATGCCCACTCTGTGTTTGATTTAGTAATTGTTTTTACATATAGATGGCTCCACAATTTCTAGGTCACCAATGAGCTAATTACGAGAGCTACCTGTCGCACCTGTTTACCCTTTTCCTTGATTTTTGTTTATATCTTCTAGTATTTAATAATGCTGTTAGTAATGCATTTTTAGAGATCTTTTAAATCCATTACAATATTTTTGAAATGCTACAATTTAGATGGGTCAGTTATTTAAGTTTGTCATTATATTTGTCTGTGAAACTCATTATATAATGTAATAAGATGAACAAATACATAGCAAATCAGGTACATTTTGAAAGAAATAAGGAAATGCTTTTGATATGTTTAGCTGGCCTCACATTTATCAATTATGACATTAAGTATTCTCTTTTGGTTTGATAGAGGGAGTATAAAGACATTCTGTTGCCTTGGCCTGTTTTAAGTTTTCACATAATAAAACTTCTACCTAAACATTCTCACTTCCTGAAGAAGAATAAGATAGATATTAGGTTAACATGAAGGGTTTTTTGCCTATGGAATTTCATACAATTTTCAGGGAATGAGATATTTGAAAATAACTTCATTTTAATGACTTAGTGAGGTACTATGTAAATCTTGTTTACTTCTTTCTCTTAAACTTTTTGTTTTTGAAACTCTTTGGCAGCTTGCATGTAATCAAGGAAGAATGAATTTATGTATGAACATTCACTCACAGATGTGTCATGCAGACTTCAGCTAATTGCATGTCCTGTTAATTATGTATGTTCTTCCCCTTATGCCATGCTTGCTTGTTACAGATGTTACAGTTAATGAATTTGCTAACAACCAAGCAAAGAGAAGTGGACACCGAAAGCAGACAAACGTCCATGTAATA
>NW_020870146.1:149933-152433 GCF_003789085.1 Penaeus vannamei | reverse complement strand
AGCTTTTGGCCATCAAATCAAGAGGATGGGGTGCAAGTTAGTGCAGACAAGTTGTTTACTAGTTAAGGCACTCATTCCATTAATTAGATTTCTGGAAGACCCTATCATAATTGATTCCTATAAGAACTTTAATGACAGCCTTTGCGTGTTGTTACCAGTTTTCAATTAATTAAAGCTAATGAGGAGAGATCTCATCGATAAACTTTAAGCTGGCATTCCAAAAAATAGTTGAAGATAAGAACATGACGGGTGGAACTTTGAAACTAATATTGTTGAAATCATTAAACAGCTTAAGGAAAATCAGAATCATATCATCCCAAAGCAATTTAAGGTGCAGAGAAACAACAACAATTTTCGGAGAGGAGTTAGGGGTTTCAGCAATAACAATAACAGAGGAGCCTTCCGAGATAGAGGCAGCAGAGATTGAGGTCACTATGGTACAAAATGTACCTCTTAAGCATGTTTTTATCATGATTACACAGTATCAAGGTTTAATTTGATATGTGTAGAAAGTGATTTAAGGTTGGTTAAAACTGAGAATTTTAAGGGGGGAAAGATTAAGTATTCTTTCAGCTTTGGGGAGAATTATCCAGTGATCCAAAGATAAAAGATACAGTTCAGAAAGAATATATGATATATTCCTACATTATTACAAGATCATGGATAAATTTGTTAATAGACATATAATTGAGAAAGCTAGATTTTTTTTTTTTTTTTTTTTTTTTTTTTTTTTTTTTTTTTTTTTTTTTTCAAAAAGTTTTCTTGGCCAGAGGAGGGATGGAAGTATCAGGATCATACATTAAGTCAAATGATTCAGTATGTAGAATTTCTTCATTTCAAGAAGGAGACTTCAAGACATTTTACCTTTGGTTACAAAGAATTGTTATTTCATATCTATTAACTTAAAACATGAATATTTTTCAGACCCACTATGCAAGAAGGATTGTTCATGGTTAAGCTCTACATGAAATGGAGAATTATGGTAATTTCCTTGTTTAACATAGGGGTTCTTTCCATCACCTAGAATTTTTACAAAGTTATTGAAGGTGCCATTTTCACTTTAGGCATTTCGACTACGATTTACATTGGCAAATTTTAAAGAAAAATTGTTAGATGTGAAGTACAGCTACACAGAAAACTATCATAAGAAGGGGTGTTGAAACATAGATTGTCAAACAGAACCTTATGTTACAGAAGGTTTGTTATTTTGGATATCAAATTTGTCCCGTACTAATTTATGTCTTGAATAGACATTCCGGAATTCATATTGATTCAATGTGAGATGATTTTATTTCCATAAGGGATGGAGTATGCCTTGCAATATTCAGACAAGCAACACATACCTAAAAGTAGTAGGAAAAGCAGGGGTATCAACAGTTTCATAGCATCAACTATATTTCAAAAAGTATCATTGCATGTGTCAGATTATTTAGCATGATTTTCTTATTATATTTTTCTGTGTAGCTGTACATTGTAGCAACATTGGATCAGTTGGGATTCACAATTAACCCCTTTCGATCCAGGTCATGTGACCATCATGTCATGAAAAACTTTGGGATGACGGCCATATGATGTGACTATGCCATCATGGGACAAAATGGCTGGTGGCCAGGTTACACGAACTTCCCTTTATGAACGAAAGGTAGGATGATAAAAAAGACCGCTATGAGTTCACAAACCTCTTGGAGGGTGATTAGATTCATTTGACATTTAGAAATGGGCATTTGCATCATTCCCATCAATAACCAAGTGTGGAATGTAACGTCTGTAAACTATGACTGGATGTGTGTCAGCTCCAGGGAGGATGCCATTTCCATGCTTAGCATCGTATTCTTGGTTGTGAACAGCGGCGTATGTTGTATTACAGAAAATTTAATATTACAAACAAAAAAAAATGGGAGAAATGACAAATAACAATTTTTATCTTTCTTTCTTTCTTTCTTTCTTTCTTTTTTCTTGCACTCTTACTGCTTAGAAAGATGATATGGATTCTGTGCAAGGAAAGACTAATATGGATATTGGAAAATGGTAAAAAAGCTAAAAATCTTTGTGCAAAATAACTTTGCAAAGTTAGGCATAGAGTCAATGCACACGAGTGCAAGTGTTCACGTGTCCCGGCCTATGCACCCCACACCCAGCAGAGTGGCCACTTATATAACCTAATTCCCTTATTTTCAGCCATGTGATTGCCATGAAGCAGCCGGATTCATGAGGTTAATTTGAAGAAGTCTTGAAAGAGAATGCTTGGGTTTTGAGTTAAATACCAAAGATATGAAAATAAGACTTACAAAATGGAAGGATGATAAGATCAGGAGTTTGGGTTAACAATTTTACAAAAAAAAATAAGATTACAGTCAGATTTAGCCAGTTTCATGGGTAATGTGGTTGCAGCAGGAGAAGCAGTACCATGGGCACCCTTAACCCGTTGCCGCCGGGCGGCACGTACGTACATGCCATGGCTGTTTTGGACTGAATGCCGGGGGCATCATGTCATGCCCAT
>NW_020870146.1:134933-144933 GCF_003789085.1 Penaeus vannamei | reverse complement strand
TTATTCATAATATGAATTCCTCAGTGGATGGCATGTATGTACATGCCATGACATGACTGGATGTGGATCAATCCTGCTCTATATTATGTATTCTAAACAATTGTTTGTTTGTATTTTTGCCCTGACTACAGAGCTTGAGAAGTTCCAGCCCCATAAAAAAATCTTAAGGTCACTTTTTAGCCTCATTCCCTGAAAAAGTCATATATACTGAAGTCAGAATTGTAGATAAGGGAGTTTATATGTTTCCTGTGCTTCTAATATTTCCCTAGGGCAGCCAACTCCACACCTCACCAAAGGCATGGTCCTGTTTGTCATGGAAAGCACCTGTCTGTTTTAGGATGATAATAATCCTTATAATGATAATAATGGTAATGGTAATCCTACTAGCTACCCATTAACTTGCGTCAACTCAGGCTGGTAATTGACTGTTTTATTGGAGACACACAAGATGTGAGGGGCAATCACAGGTCTTGATTATTTCTGGTACTTGGAATGCATTTTTCTTACAGTGTATAAATTTGGAGTAAAAGGATTAGATTTATTAACCTTACTAACAAGTATGGCTATAGCCGTCATGGAAAGCTTACCCTTCATGACAGGCACATGTATTGTAGAAAAGATATGAATGAGAATGGATATCTTCACAATATAAGAGATGTATTTGACCAGTTTCAATTCTATTTTTGTCAGAAATACATGTATTTCTAACGAAGATAGAATTGAAACCGGTCAAATACATCTCTTGTATTGTGAAGATATCCATTCTCATTCATACCTTTTCTACAATTGTCAGCATGAATACAGTTCAGGCACATGTATACATGTCATGATTCGCTCTAATGAGCAAATGGGATGGGCCAGTTGTACACAGCCAAAATCTTGCATATAAGGGTAGATGGTTGCTAGTAGTCACCGGAATAAGTGCTACACAGAAAAGTCTGGCACCATCAGTGTAGGCTTAACAAAGCACGTGCTAGCTAAATTTGTATAGTTTTATTCTAGTCTTATTAACCCTTAGCCTATGGATGATGCAGGATTCACACCATGGCTGACAGGGTAATCTGCCCCTGACAGATTACCCTGTCTACATCAAGGACTGGTCAAATTGTGGAAACAACTTGCTCACCTGCCTCATTGATTATAATGCATTATCAATACAGTGCTAAACTATTCCTTAGAAGCCTCCTTAAGTCCTCCGCTAATATTGCTAAAATTTCTTTCCAAAGACGTAACCTCCCCATGATGTTCATATTGGCAGAGAGGCCTGCCCTGTCAGATTATATCAACCCCTCCTCAGTCAACGTCAGAAATGATGTCTAGGCCACCCTGCCACACATTGTCACTCCATAGCCCACTTACCCTCTTATGTACCCAGCCTAGTCATGATCATTCAAAATGTACTACTCAGTCACGCACTACTGCCTGTTGTTGTGGCATCCATAGTACATTTTATAGTGGCTGCCCTACATACAGGTTTGAATGAGGTGAAAGTTCTCAGATTTAAACTTGGCATCTCCTTATGCAAGGCCAGACAGGAAGCATGCAGACAAAGTTTTTCTTTTGCTCCCTACTCCAGTACTCCTTTGATCTGCCACTGCCCCTTCCTCCCACCATGTTTCTACATCTCCCTCAGTATATCTTTCCCATACTTACATGCCTACTTTACCCCCCCTCCCTCTCCTAGATAATTCTTCTGCCATTATAAATCCTTACACCAATCTATACCACCTCCCATATGCTTACCCCTCCTCCTCCCCACTCTGCCCACCATATCAGACAATCTAATTATTCCACCTCATCTTCTCCTACCATATCTTTTCCTACACCTACCTCTTTTTATGCTTCTTAGATGTCCAAATCCTCTTCTTCCCCGCATAAGACTTTCATTTCTCAAATATCACCAACCAAATCCCTTCTAGAAACTCTTGAGTACATTCACAATTTTCTAATCATGATCCAAAAAGACATGCCTTTCCCTTATTCACCCTCCAATCTCTCTGCTCCTATTCTCTCTATACTCAAAGTGACTGCTGACATCCATACTCCTACTCGTGTTTCCTCTAGACCCCCTCCTCAGACTCCCTCCCAACACACCCTGTCCCCCACCCCTCTTCTTTCTCCGTTATCCCTTCCACTCACTATCGAATACACATGTGACTCCTTTTGTCATAACAGTGCCATTCCCTGGATCCTCCCCCTGCTGACATTCCTCCTGATACTGCACCTGATTCCTCCTGATCCCTAGTCTCATTCCCCGGGTTCTTCCCTCCTCCTTTTCAGACACCCATTTATGATAGCTCTGATCTAATCACCCTCTCCCCTCTTGCTAATTCCTATCTTACCCCATGGACATCCCTGCAGAATCCCACATTTTTTCCTTTGACAACTCATTTTCCTTTCTGAGAGACATGCATAGCCTCCACTTGATTTAATCACCCTTAACCCTCCCACCAATTTTCCCCTTTTTGGTAATACATACCTAAACCCATTTAATCACCCTCTCTACCCTCATCTCTATTCACCATTTTCAGTACCATACTATCCTAAACTGCTGTAATACTTTGAATATGTGGCACATTTAATCATTAAGCTCTGCCCCTTTCTGTAATATAGCTTTTTAGTGCTAAATGACCTTTGATGTCTAGCACATTTATTTTGATTTGTAACCATTAACCATTGACCAAAATGTTAGCAACTCTTATACTTTGATGTTCTTGGATTTGTTGACAAGTTTTCAATGATCTTCCATTTCTCTTTGTATTTTGTAAAGATGAAACCTTGAGTTGTTACAGATTTTCTTAATAACGGAGACCTGCCTTTTTTTCAAAAAAAATCTTTGAACCTGTTGGAGTGATGTTATGTCATTTGTAAGACTTGGATTCCATAATTGTCACTGATATTCCAATCTTGGAATCACCTGTGTTTTCCCTAGTGGAAGTAGATGTTCTGGATCTCGTCTGAAATATCCTCATCGTCCATCCATTTGTAACGTCTCTGTTGATTTTCTGCTCAATGTGATGACTGAAACTCATGGACAGACCTAGTTTTATTTTTTCTTATATCTCTATTCCTTCAAAATTAGAGTGATTCTAACAAAACAGATATTTGTTGACAACAACACAATGTATTACATAATGAAGTCATCATACAAGTCCACTGGTTTTCACTGGGACAGTAGAACCTCTGTGTTAGATATGACAGTTTCATCTAGTATTCCTCTTTAAAAGGACTGACCAAAGGCTGATTGGTTGAGGCAGAGGGCAGCCAGAACTAGTCAAATGGTTACCTTATCTGGTATTTCTTTCGTAATTTTCATATTCTATGACTATGATGTCATTGCCATTTCAGTAATAAAATAATGATATACAAAGGTCAGGTCCAACATGATTGTAAAATTGTATAAATTCCAGTAATTGTATGAAAAGCTGGTCTGGAATATTAGTCAGGTCTAGAGAAGTCTAAAAAATGGAGCATTATATGGTACTTAAGCGGATAAATTAATCAGATTCTAATCTAACTGCAGTTTGGGAAATCACATAGTTTTGCATACAGTATTTTTAATAGTCTACACCAGTGGAATCTTGAGCTGTATCAAACATTTCACTGCTAGGTCCATCAGAATGCTGGATGCTGCTAATCAATTAGAACTAGTTACAGCAAACTTTGTGGACATTCTCCTCACTGTTTATCATGATGAAACACCTTAGGGCAGTCACTGGAGTCTATGCCGTTGTACCCAACTCGCCAACTCACTCACAAGTGAATTAACATAGTAAATAGTAAGTGAATATTCTCATGATAGACCAACAAACATCTCCATTATCAGGCCCTTTGTACCCCACATGCCTCCTCAAACCAATCAGAGAGAGAGTGAGTAAATGAGAGTTTGCATTATGTTTTTCATAATATTTCTCATAGATGTATTAGTACACATAGCAGACATTAAATTGATTGAAGAATGGATAATAAGCATGGGAAAAATAGTATGCTAATTTTCTTTCTTTTCCTTCCTTTTCTTATTCCTTTTTTTCTTTCTTTCTTTCTTTTTTGCCATAAACCAAAACCCCAAGCTGAGCCATCCTATTAGACCAATAGAAATCCTCACCCAAGATGCATTTCAGGCTGTCGCAAGCTGCATATGTGCCGTCCCCATGGTGATGGGTGAATACCTCCACCATGCTGGTCTTGGGGTGTCAGCTGACCTGCGCTCCCACCGTTTACACCTTTCACTTGCACCAGCACACCTCCTCCCCAGCACAGCATCAGCCAAGTCACGGAAGTATCAGGTTCCCTACAAAGAGGTGTGTCTTGGGGCCATATGGTTATTTGTTTTAATTTGTACTTTAGACTTTTTAAGGGTAGGGCGTTCTTTTATTTTTCCATTCTCTCTCTCTCTCTCTCTCTCTCTCTCTCTCTCTCTCTCTCTCTCTCTCTCTCTCTCTCTCTCTCTCTCTCTCTCTCTCTCTCTCTCTCTCTCTCTCTCTCTCTCTCTCTCTCTCTCTCTCTCTCTCTCTCTCTCACTCTCCTCTCACTCTCTCTCTCACTCTCACTCTCTCTCACTCTCTCACTCTCTCACTCCTCTCTCCCCCCCCCCCCCTCCCCCTTCCTTCTCTCAGGACAGTGCTAGGAATTGCAGGGTCAAAGAAGAAAACTGATGGTGGGGCCCAAAAAACAAATTAACATTAAATGCTTAGTATAATAATTTTTGGAAAGGGAATATGAAAGTTTTAATGTTTTACTATATGATAAAAAAGGCCCCTTCAGGTGCAGGGCCATTTGATCAAATAGGTCAAATCGGCTTAAACCAGCCCAGTGTGTGTGTGTGTGTGTGTGTGTGTGGTGTGTGTGTGTGTGTGTGTGTGTGTGTGTGTGTGTGTGTTGTGCGTGGTGTGTGTGTGTGTGTGTGTGTGTGTGTGTGTGTGTGTGTGTGTGTGTGTGTGTGTGTGTGTGTGTGTGTGTACATGCATGCATGCGTATGCAGTGTATTATCAGCCCATAATCACTTACGTCCTAAGAATAAAGCTTTTCAGTTAATACATCTTTTCTTCTGGTCCAAGTATATCTACAGTTTTGCAATAAGATTTTTTCTTTTCTTTTCTTTTCTTTTCTCTTTCTTTTTTTTATCAGAGGAACAGTGTCTAAATTCTTTATTCATTAAGTGAGTGAAACCAATTTCATACATATAAAATTCTTTGAGAATTAAGCTATCCAATATTTTTCTTTTAACTTACTTGAAGAGGAATAGTGTAATGGTGATATATCACAATACTGCTGTGGATAACAATGCCAAGAAGTTTGAGAACCAGTCCAAAGGGATAATAAAAAACAATTTCCAGTTTTGTCTTAAACACTGAAGGTCTCATATGAGGATATATTTTTTTCAGGTCATGCTAGAGCCTGTGCGCGATGTACGTGTATACCCTTGGTGGCATCCCCAGTATTGGAAATGTGGTAGATAAAATTCTATTATTGTTACATCATTTTTTCATATCATTCATAGGTCTTCCATGGTTTGCATAATAAATTGTATGCATCTTTTTTACTCTTTCCTTTACCTTTGGCATGGATTACCAGATACTCTGTATATAGAAATAAGTTCTGTTTTATAGATATTGCTCTTTCCCCCTTTTTAATCTTATGTAACCATTAAGACATTCTAAATGTCAAAGGAAAGTTGAATGAAAGTGTGAAATATTAGTCTGGGAAGATCTTTTACTGTAAAGAAGCATTATATTTATAGATTATTGCTATAACATCTATAGTCCTTCCAGAAGAACCTGAGTCAACTTCCTCACATCAAGGTGTACAAAAGATTTAGATATAAGGTAAATAAAAACCCAGTTAGTTCACCCAAATAAGTTTCTCTAAGACCATGAACTATAGTCACCTAGCAATTCATGATTAATTGTTTAGAACTGCAACTATTGTGTCAAAATGTCAATGTTTCTTTGTGAAGAAATGGGATTCATAGGTATACATCATTTGATTCTGTTCATTCTTCGCTTCATGTTGTACAAACATCAGACTCAATTGGAATCTTAACCCGATGCTGCTGGGAAAATGTTGCATTCACTTTAGCGTTGTTTTGTTAAATGTTTCTGCACATAAATAGCTCTGCCAGTCCTTAGCCACAAAGGAGTCATTGAGTAGATTTTGTAACACCTTTCCTTGAAATAGCGGTAAAATGTTTTTTTTACTATTGATAATGTTATTTTTTAAATAAACATTACAATTACTATATTGTTACTGACATTACAAACAGCAGTATTAAATACTAGAAAATATAGCAAAAATCAAGGAAAAGGGTAAACAGGTGAGACAGGTAGGTCTTGTAATTGGCTCATTGGTGACAGTACTTATGGAAGCATCTATATATAAAAATGATTACAAAATTAAGCACACAGTGGGCATGGCATATACGCACATGCCCTCCCCATCAGCATGTGGTTAACCTAACCTAACCTACACTCAACCTTATCTAACTTAACCTATGCTAATATTACATCAATCTCAATGATTCCCCATCTGGGTTAATAGACCATCACCTGGAGTTCAGCAATGAATCATGAAATAAAGATATAAAGATTTTAAAAACTGGATGAATTTTCATAAAAGTATCAGGCTCAAAACTAGTAAATTATTTGTCATCTATAAGCTAGTGCTATAAGTGTGCTAGGCCATATCCTCCAGTCAATCATGAGCTCAGCAGGGTTGACATCCTGTGTTTAGTTATCTCATACAGTATACTCCAATTGGATACAGTTGTAAAATGCTGAACATTTTTTATGAGTGTATTGCAGGATTGGAAAAATCAGATTTTTACAAAATACATCTTTATTCAATTTATACTTAAATCGGCCTGTGAATTAATTGCCTTAAACTCATTTTCTGGCATCTTAATTTAATCACAGTATAGCATTGTTTCCTGATATGTAAGAGCCAGTCTCTCAATTCTAATATTTAGGTTTAAACTTTGAATAGTCTTGTACCTGAAGTAACCTAAAAATTTGCCATTAAACATGATAAAAATAAATTTCATTGATTGTGAATTTAACAGTTTTGTGCCTGTGGCATCCTAGATCCCATCAAGGCATATATCTTTTATTTTAACTTACTGCCAACAGGAGCACATAATGTCCACTAGTTTTGTCGTGAATTTTGTTCACATAGATGGCCCCACAAATGCTCAGCCACCAAAGAGTCTGCATGACCTCCCTTAATTTTACCATTTCCTTGAGTTTTCAGGTTTCTTTTTAATGCTATCAATATCTATACTGTTACTATCATCGATATTATGAATAATATGATGTTATAAACACTACTAATGGTTCTCTCTTTCAATCAAGGAAAAGGGTAAACAACTAAGATAGGTAGGACTAGTAACTGACTCCTTGGGAGCTAAGCACTTGTAGAGCCATCTATACATACACAAAATTATTAAACTAAAATCACAATGGATGTGGCATGTACATATTTATTGAAAAAATCCTCTTTCGATTAAGTATAAAGCAAAGGCAAAGTGTGAGAAAGCATTATGGTCAAATGTAATTTAGTCAAGAAGGCAACATATTAATTAGTTTTGTCAAACAAAAAATTCAAGTTAATATCACTGCTAGGGCAACTACAATATCCAGTACCATCCTTACAGGTATGCAAAACTGATGGTACTTTTTCAATGCCAATAATGATACTGACATTATAATCTTTAGCCAGTCTTGCAAGAGGTACTGCTGGCAGTTGTGAAGTTATATTTCTACATTGGGATTTCTAGATTAAAGATTGCAAGACAATTTTCATGCATCAGAGTTTTGCCAGTAGAGCATAGTATAGTGCCTTTCCTAGTTTGTCCTTGTGACAGGATGTAAAATAGTGGGAATGCCATATCTGTGGTATTGTTATGCAATGAAAAAAATAAATAAATGATAATGCCACAAAATGATATGCACACTCATTTTCATTATAAAAGAGGCATACCAATAATATATGTGTTAAAATGCACTTTGCTGTTTGATATTGTCATTGCAAAAACTTATTGCGAATATATACACAATTAGGTTATCATAAAAAGCTAACTAGGAAATCCAAGTAAGTACTTTGTGAAAGTATATTGTATTTCACTCCCATGGATTTTCCTTTGTTTTATTTCATACTGTTATGTATGTTATCTTGTACAATTACAAAATGTGCTATTTTCATACCTTACAGAAGTACCGATTTCAGAAAAAAGAATACCACATGACAGTATTACTCCTATTGGCTGCAATTATTTAAACAATGATACCACTACCTCAACACCATTAGGCCTGCTGTAAGAGTAACGTTTGCCTGCAACCAATCATAATACATCAGAAGTCGCACCTAATGTATTTACAAATATAAAGGCAGATTATATTGTTAGTATCACCAAAGTAAATTTTGCTTTGAGATCCTGCATACTGTTGATGTAGCAATGAGTGTGAATTTAATTAGGGTCGTAGGCCATCTTTCAATGGGATTCTGAACTACATTGCAAGATCTGTCAAACTCCAGCAAAGCCCTTTAGGGTTTCAGTGCTGTTTTAAAGGAAGTATACCTAAGGGTGAAGACTGACATAAACACATCATTAATGTAGCACTTCACTAAGAATCACTTTAATCTGTATGTTTCCATGATGACCTGTATTCTGTTGTATCATTCTATTGTATTGTACAGAAATAAACATTGCAAGTTATGTATGTTTAAAACAAAGCACTGCTAAAACACTGTATATGCAATAATACAAATATCAATCTTGCCAAGAGTTCCCCATCAGAGAGCAAAAAACAAGACATACACAAAATAAATTATTCCTCCTCCTCCTCCTCTTACTCCTCTTCATCCTCATCTTTCTCTTTCTCCTCCTCCCTTGCCTCCTCTTCCTCCTTTTTCTTCCTCCTCCTCTTCATCCCTTCTTGTCCCTTCTCCTCTTAATCTTCCTCCTCTTCCTCCTTCTTTTTGCTTCTCTTATTCCACTTCCTTTTCCTCCTTCTCCTCTCCCCTCCTTCTCCTCCACCTCCTCCCTCCTCCCTCCTCTCCTCCTCTCCTCCTCTCCTCCTCCTCCTCCTCCTCCTCCTTCTTCTTCTTCTTCTTCTTCTTCTTCTTCTTCTTCTTCTTCTTCTTCTTCTTCTTCTTCTTCTTCTTCTTCTTCTCCTCCTCCTCCTCCTCCTCTCCTCCTTCCTCCTCCTCCTCCTCCTCCTCTTCCTCCTCCTCCTCCCTTTTCTCATCATTTCTTCTTCTTCCTCTTTTTCCTATTTATCTTTACCCTCATCACCCTCCTCTTCCATTTCCTTCTTACCCTCATCACCCTCCTCTTCCTTTTCCTTCCCCTCCCTTTTCTCATTCTCCCCCTCCTCTTTCCCCTCTTCTTCTTCTTCTTCCTCCTCATCCTCATCCTCTTTCATATTTTTTCCTCACTCTCCTCCTATTTTCCTCCTTCCCTTCATTCTTCTCTTCAGCATCCTCCTTCTCTTCCACTTCTATTCTCTTATTCCTGATCATCCCCTCTCATCTCCTTTTCATTCTCATTATCTTCTTCCCCTTTTCCCCTTCTCCACTCCTCTTTCTTCCCATCTGTAGTACACCAATCTCCTCATTCCCACCCCCCTTTCCTCTCCATTCTGCATCCTTCTTAAATGTTTTGTCTTTATCATCCTACATTTGCTGCGGTTGCTCGTCACAGGATCATTTGCTGGGTTTCAGCTGATGCATAATATATATACGCATTCATACATTGCCCCATTACAGCATTTTACAAAAGTATCATGATAATGAGCATGTACAGGTGAAGATGACAATTCCGTACTCTTTGTACCGGAGAAAGAGTTCACCGGATATCGTCGTCCGAATTGACGCCAACGCCCTAACGCTTGCATGTTCTTGCGCCCGCCAAAAAACCTCTTCTGCGTATCCACCGCCGCCATGTCCAAGGTCTATATAAGTACTTATATAGACCTTGGTCATGTCTGCCCAGTCGGGGATAATA
>NW_020870146.1:127433-129933 GCF_003789085.1 Penaeus vannamei | reverse complement strand
TGAACTAAAGACTGGTGGTGAACCTATGGCGCAGGGTTTGCATGTTGTCCTGGCTGCCATCTGGCGGTCTAGTACCGTTCCCCCTGACACATCCTACTGAGACGTATCAGAGACCACCTACTAACGCATCAGAGGCCGGAGCAATATGGATTCACTCCTGGTAAGTCCACAATAGACCGTATTCTTGCGCTTCGAGTCATTATAGAGCACCGCCATGAGTTCTTGCATGGACTGGATACCGGGCAGAGCTACTGTTCAAAGTCATTGTGGAGCAACTCTGGACAATATCAAGGTTACCGACCTTGACTTTGCTGATGATGCTGCTATTCTATCTGAGTCTTTGGAATCCTTAGTGGTGGCTCTCGATGCATTTAGTAATGAAGCGAAGCCCTTGGGTCTAGAAGTCTCCTGGACCAAGACCAAGATCCAGGACTTTGGGAACTTACTAGGAGAACCTGTAAAGTTGGTACATGCTTGCGGTGAGGACATTGAAGTCACAGAGAGCTTTACGTACCTTGGTAGTGTAGTTCATAACTCTGGGCTGTCAGACCAGGAAATCAGCAGACTGATTGGCCTGGCAGCAGGGGTCATGAACTCTCTCGAAAAGAGTATTTGGAGATGCCAGTACGTGTGCAGTAGGACCAAGCTACGTGTCTTCAAGGCCCTGATAGTGCCAGTTTGGTATACGGTAGTAAAACCTGGACACTGTCCTGCGCCTTAGAGTCTCGACTTCATGCCTTTTGTAATAGGTCCTTGTGCCGGATCATGGGGTACTGTCGGGACCACGTGTCCAACCAACGGTTGCACCATGAGACACAGGACCTGTTACCTGCACAATCTGGAATCGCCAACTCAGGCTAAACGGCCACCTGGCTCGCTTCCCTCAGGATGATCCTGCCCACCAGGGGCCGGATTTACTAAACTCTCTCGTAAATGCTGTCTCTCGTAACAGTTACGAGAACTATCAACGATTTCTCAACTAGCGACGTTACGACCCATTTTCAAACGCCAAACAGCGAGAGCATAGGGGTCTCGTAACCGTAACGACCGAATTTTCTATCGCTAGGTGTCGTAGGGCTTTATTTCCTAAAAGAACGGCTCGATCGACCAATCAGCGTTAACTCGGGAAAATATCGACCAATCACAGAGCGTTATCTGCTGAACTGAGGCAACACTAATGAGTTTTACATAAAATAGTTTCTATATCACCACCTGGTGAATCATCATCACCTTTTATTGATCATTACCACCTTTATAAATTGTCTTATAAATTCTGATACCTATATATATATATATATAATATATATATATAATATATATATATATATGTATGTATGTATGATAATTTTCTGTTACCTTCGCCTCTCCGATATCGAAGATTTTGGTATGGTTGGATTCCTCTCACTCTGTACAATCCAAATATGTAGGTTTTATTGCGCGGAAACCCCTTGTTAGCGACAAACTTGGGCCCTATATCGGGGGCGACGATGTCGGAGCGGCGGCCGGAGCAGCGGACGTAATATAGTAATTTTGACGATTTGGGTATCGTTGGATTCCTCTCACTCTGTACAATCCAAATATGTAGATTTTATTGCGCGGAAACCCCTTGTTAGCGGCAAACTTGGGCCCTATATCGGGGGCGACGATGTCGGAGCGGCGGCCGGAGCGGCGGACATAATATAGAAAATTACCCTAATAATATAACCCACAGTGAAAATATCCATGGTCATTCACATGACTTTTCATTGCAGGGGGCTGCGCCCCCTGAGACCCCCCCCCCCCAGTGGGGCTGCCGCCCCCAACCCCCGCCGAGAAAACAAAATATCCACCACATATTCACGGCAGGAAAGAGCGCACACGAACTAGATGCGGAGCCGATAACTTCCCCTACCATAACCTGGTACCTAGGAGGAGCACCCTCCACACTCGGTCATCGCGGCGGCTATGGCGAAGTACTGAACGCGGCAGTTATTTCGGTTAGGAATTCGAAAATCGTGGTTCCAGGGGACGGGAAACTCGACCTTGAGGCCATCGGCGTAACATCGAGAGAGGCGCAAAACATGCCGACGAGGCCGCTGTTCTGTTCATGGTATATCCCGTTCATCGTGATTATACTACAATCGTCTCTATACAATGAAGACTATGTCAAGGTTAGTATGCTGATTCAGTGGGAATGTTACGAGGTAAATGTGATACGTCCGCTGCTCCCAGATCGACGATAATTTTGTAACGCTCTAGCCTGCCGGGAATATGGGGTGGAGGTTTTGTTTCCTCAGCGGGGGTTGGGGGGCGGCAGCCCCCCAAGGAGGGGTCGCAGGGGGCACAGCCCCCTGCAATGGAAAGTCATGTGAATAACCATGGTTATTTTCACAGTTTGTTATATCATTAGTGTTATTTAACCCCGCATTTTCCCTGGAACCTTCCATGCCCTCCCTTGCTATCGGGGCCAAGTTTGTCGCTAACGGGGGGTTCCGCGCAATAAAAACTATATGTTTGCAAT
>NW_020870146.1:123599-127333 GCF_003789085.1 Penaeus vannamei | reverse complement strand
AATTAATTTATTAGTATATATATTATAAGATATGTGTTTGTATCGTTTCTGATTATGAGGTATAGAGTGTATATGTGTAGATGTTCTGTATGAGTTAGTATATAGATGATAGATGTGATCTACTCATATGTATCGTGCTGTGTAGGACACGCATACAGGTGAGTTCATATGATATTGTACGTAATGTGGGATAGGCGTAGTCGGATTAGGCAGATGGGGTCCGCGTGTGAGGGGTGCTATTGTTAACTGACTCTTGTAGGACGTCAGGAGAAGATATATAGAAGATATGGAGATATAGGAGAGTATTGGTGATATGATGATATGTAGTTTAGAGACATTATGATAGATAGAGATGATGGGGTTAAAAAGGAAAACAGAAAGGGGGAAAATATTTTTTCCCCCCTCCTCTCTCCTTTCTTGTCCCCCCCTTAATGGCGATTGGGCGCCCTCATTGCATGCCCCACCTCAATATACAAGTCCACAAAAAATTAGTACCAACTTTCCCAAAATGAAATAAAAGAGTTTTTTTAGTTTGATTAAGCTCTTAAACATACGAAGAAAAGCGTATTTGCGTGGCTTGTCCGCAAAGATATATACGGATGCAGCTGTATTGAGCCTGCCAGTGAATGGCCTTTCTCACGGCCTTCTCCTGACCCGGAAGCCTCTTACACAACTTCAGGCTTGGAAGGTGCGGTCTTTTCTCTCTGCTACCTGCTCAAGACCCTCTCGTAGGCCTATATATGGCAATGGTCTAGCGATTGCTGATGGGCTAATTTGTGTTATGTGGTATATGGTATTTTGTGTAGGGTAAGATATTGGTTGGCTGCGATGTGTGCAGTGGTTCCTCGATGATGTGTATTTAGTTTTTGTTTGATGGGTTGGATGGGTTGTGACGTTGTGGTTTGGGGGATTGATTTTAGGAGTGGTGGTTTTTTTTTGTTTTAATGATGGTATTAGTATTCACTGTACCATCGCTTGCCGAGAAACGTTTCAGTCCTGTTTTACTAGTCTCTTTTTTTTCTAATGGTCTTGATTAGTTCATTGTAAGAATAGCAGGAGCACACTATCACCACTGTAATCCACCACCACTCATCGTCAATCATTACTACTATCAGTATTCTCAACACCACCACCGTCATTTCATCAAGATCATCACCACCGCCACCACCATTATCTTATTGCACCATCACATCAGCAGCAGCATCGTCACCACCACTACCACCTTCACCCTCATCTTCTCCCTCACCACCATACACCACCACCCTTACCCTCATCTCTCTCCTCACCACCACCACCATTCTCACCCTTACTACCACTCTCACTCTCACGCTCACCACCACTCTCACCCTCACCACCACTCTCACCCTCACCATCACCATCACTCTCACCCTCACCCTCACCCCACTCTCACGCTCACCCTCACCACTCACCTCACCACCACCACTCCACCACCCTCACCCCTCTCACCTCACACCCACTCTCACCCTCAGCCTCACTCGACCCTCTCATCTCACCCTCACCACCGACTCTCTCACCCTCACCCCACCCCTCACCTCACCACCACTCTCACCCCACCTCCACCTCACCCTCACCTTCTACCACCACTCTCACCCTCACCACACCACACTGCATCCTCACCCTCACCACACCACGTCTCACCTCACCCTCACCACCACTCTCACCCTCACCCTCACCACACTCTCACCTCACCACCAACCCTCACCACCACTCTCACCTCACCCTCAACCACATTCACCCTCACCCTCACCACCATTTTCACCCTCACCACCACCATCACCTTCACCACAACTCTCACCCTCACTACCACATTCACCCTCACCACCACTCTCACCCTCTCACACTCACCACCACCCTCACCCTCAATCACAACATTCTCAGCCTCACCCTCATCTCACGCCTTCACCACACCTCACCCTCACCACCTCACCATCACCATCACCTTCACCACCCTACCCTCACCACACCTCACCTCACCACCAACTCTCACCCTCACCTTTCACCACTCTCACCACCACCACACCCTCATCCACACCCTCACCTTCACCACCACTCTCACCACCACTCACCTTCACCCTCACCCTCACGCAGTTCCCCCTTAACGCGCAACCCCAATGCTCCAGGGCCAAGTGACGCTGAACCAAGGAGGCCAAGGGACGCCAGGGTACTGCCCCGAATCCTGCGCCGCCTTCTTCAACTACGTCGTGTTGCTGATCCTGACGCAGAGTGTGTATCCGAGCGCCAGAGTAAACAATGTGATGGTTATGTTAAGGTTAGTTCGACGGGCGGCCGTTAACCGATTCGATGGACAGGTTGTTCGCAGTCCGTTGTGATTTTTGTTATTGTTTGTTTAGACTGTGTTGTGTTGAATGGGTTTCTGATATTGAGTGTGGAAGATAGCAGTTTAGTTGAAATAAATAGAGTCAAAGGAAAAGAAATTCACTGTGCCTCACCTTTCTCGCCATTAGCTCTCAAAAGTACACAATACACCATATTCTATATACAATTCATCACTATATTGACCCGCAAACCGCTCACCGAACGAAACACTTACCGAAGGTCTCACGGAAACAGGTCAGTGCCCGACGAAGACCAGGTCATGGCCCTGAGCATCCTGACAGTCTTCGTCAGCGCGTTGGCCTTCGCTCCGGCCCCAGCCATCGTGTCCGCCATTGTGGGTAGGTTGGGAGCGGCGTCCTGCGAGCGGCCGTGAATGCGTTGCCTTGGGATTTTTTGTTCTTTCTTTCTTTCTTGCTTTTTTCTTTCTCTTTCTTCTTTCTTGCGTGCTTGCTATTTCCATCTTCCTTTTCTTTCTTTCTCTTTTCTTTCTCTTTCTTCTTTCTTGCTTGCTTGTTTCTACTTCCTTTTTCTTCTTTTCTTTCTTTCTTGCTTGCTTTGCTTGCTGCTTTTATTTCTATCTTCCTTTTCTTTCTTTCTCTTTCTTCTTTCTCTTTCTTCTTTCTTGCTTGCTTTGTTTCTATCTTCCTTTTCTTTCTTTCTCTTTCTTCTTGCTTGCTTGCTTGCTTGCTTGCTTTATTTCTATCTTCCTTTTCTCTTCTTTCTTTCTTCTCTTGCTTGCTTGCTTGCTTGCTTGCTTTATTTCTATCTTCCTTTTCTTTCTTTCTTTCTCCCTTCCTTCCTTTCTTTTCTTTTTTTTTTGGGGGGGGGGTGGAAAAGAGGAGTTTGAGTGGATGGTTGGGATATGGCATTTTGTAAGTTATTAGAGATTACTATTAGCTCATAACTACATGCACTTGTGTTTCTGTTTGTCTTTACATGAAATCTATTTACATAAATACAAAATATTTTCATACATGTATACATTTATACATATAAATGAATATGCGTATATGTAAATTTATGTATACATATATATATGTATGTATAGTATGATTATGCATATGTGTGTATGCATATATATTATATATATATATATATATATATATATATATATATATATATATATATATTATATATATCTGTGTGTGTATGTTATATGTATGTTGTATGTATTAAGATATTAGTATTAGCTCACACACACATACACACACATAATAATATATATATATATATAGTATATATATATATATATATATATAATATATATATATTATATATATATATATATATATATATATATATATATATATATATTATATATATATATATATATATATATATATATATATATATATATATATATATATATATATATA
>NW_020870146.1:106099-108599 GCF_003789085.1 Penaeus vannamei | reverse complement strand
TGGCGAGTCGAGATTGTGACGATGGGATTGCGGAAAAGGAGTGGGTAGGCTGAGGGATCAGAATGACACACTGTAAAGGAGGCGGCGAAGAGATGGGAAGATATATGAGATGGAGATAGGATGCGAAGTGGTATGGTCCTTACGGCTGAAAAAGGGTCTGCTGAAGGAAGTAAGAGAGATCGCGGATTGTGAACCGGAGCGTGGGGAGGTGAGATTTTGAGATCGGGATGTGAAGGGAGTGGGAGGTGGATGGGAATGAGATGTAAAGGGAGGTGCGCGAGGTGAGAATTTGAGATGTTTGATAGGACAGGGGAGGTGGGAGTTGATGAGAATAGAAGATTAGAGAGGTATGTGTATATGTGAGGAGTTGGTAGTATGAGATTTTTGAAGATGGGATGGTGAAGTGGGAGGTGGGTTTAGGTGAGATGAGAATGAGATGTTAAAGGGAGGTGAAGGTGAGTATTTGAGAGCTGGGAATGGGTGGAGAAGGTCTTGTGTAGGTGAAGATTTTTGAGAAATGGGATTGTGAAGGGAGGTGGGTTAGTTGAGATGAGATGGGAATGTGAAAGGGAAGGTGAGAGGAGATGGGAATGAGATGTTATAAGGGAGCGTGGGTAGGCTCGAGATTTTGAGATGGGAGGTGAACGGGAGGCCCGGGAGGTGAGATTATTAGAGTAGGTAGGGCAATGTTGAAAGGATGGCGGGAGGTGAGATTTGATTGATGGGATGTGAAGGGAGGTGGGAGGTGAAGGATTTGAGATGGATGATGAACGGGGGGAGAGTGCGCGAAGATTTGAGATGGGATGTTAGAGGGAAGGTGGGGAGGTGAGGGCATTTGAGATGGATGCTGGAAGGGGAGGTGGGGAAATTGAGATGGGATCGGGGAGGAGGGGGGACGGGAGCGGGAAGATTATAGAGGAAGGAGGCGATGTTGGAAAAGGGCGACGGGTGGTAGAGTGGAGAGAGAGAGAGAGTGTTGAAGGGAGGCGGAGAGGTGAGATTGGAGATCTGGTTGATTAGCAAAGGGGTGGCGGAAGCGAGGAGAGAGAGAGAGGAGGAGTGAGGAGGCGAGATGGAGAAGAAGAGTATATATGTATATGTTTGAAGACGGGAGGTTTGTGAAATATAAGTTTGAGATGGATGTGAAAGGGGGAGGTTGGAGGTGAGAGAGGAGGAGGATTGGAATGTGAAAGGGAAGGCCGTGGACGAGTGAGATGTTAAATGGAGAGTGGATGTTGAGGACGCGGGTAGGTGGGAGGGATGAGTGAGGTTTATGACGATGGGATGTGAAGGGCGAGGGGCTTGAGAGATAGCAGGATGGGAATGGAAGATGGTAAGGGAAGGTGCAGAAGGTGTTAGGGATGGTTGAGGATGGGCGAGCTGTGAAGGAGGGGAGGTGAGGATTGATGAAATGGGATGTGAAGGATAGTCTGGAAGTATCAGTACATGGTGCACAGGGAAAGAGGGAGGGTGAGAATGTGGGTTAGGATAGTGAGGAGAGAAGTGAGTTGTTAAAGGTAAGTGGGGAGATTGAGGGTTGTGGAAAGGGAGATGGGAGGTGAGAATATTTGACAGGTTACGATTAGATAGATCAAGGGAAAATTGTGGTGATTAGGTGCAGAGGGAAGAGTAATTCTGAGGAGTCACGATGAAACATTGGAAATGTGTATATGTATTATATAGACACACACGAAGAGTGTTAGAGGAGGGGGCGATGATACATATGGAGTTGTCATTATTGCGTAGTACGAATGCATGCGGATAGAGAGATGAGTTGCAAAGTGTGAAAGGGAGGATGTATAGGTGAGGTTAGCTACAAGGCAAGGTTTAAGTAGCGTTTAGAAGAGAATGGGGATAGATGAAAGCTGAATATGGAAACTGAATGCGAGAATAAGAATGTGGAGTGAAATTGGATAAGATGAAGATAGGAGAGCGAATTAGGGACAATGAAGCAACGATATATTAGAGGTGAGTGAAGTACAGCGAATGGGAAGAATAGATTTGAGATGAGATCTGAATGAAAAGATGGAAGTTGATGATTTGAGAGATAGTTATCTGAACAGATCGAAATGGAAGTTGAGATTTGAGATGAAAGATCTGAAGATGAAATTTGGAAGTATGAGATTACGTATGAGATGAGATTCTGGAAGGTGGAATGGAAACGTTTGAGATTTGAGATGAGACCTCGCATGAGTGAAATTATGTATTATTTGAGACTTTGAGCAAATGAGACGTGATATTAAGACAGGAGACGTGGATAGATGAAATGTGAAGAGAATTAAGAAATGAGAAGCGAAGAAAGATGAGACTTGAGATCCGAGACAATACGAGATACAAACACAGACACAAAAACCACAAAAACAAAACAAAAAAAACACAAACGAAGGACAAAAAAATATCCCAAAACTCCACCTCACTCCTCAAAAAAAAAAAAAAAAAAAAAAACACAAACGAAAGGATAAAAAAAAAAATATCCAAAACTCCACCTCACTCCTTAAAA
>NW_020870146.1:98599-103599 GCF_003789085.1 Penaeus vannamei | reverse complement strand
CTTTCTCTCTCTCCTCTCTCTCTCTCTCCTCTCTCTCTCTCTCTCTCTCTCTCTCTCTCTCTCTCTCTCTCTTCTCTCTCTCTCTCTCTCTCTCTCTCTCTCTCCTCTTCTCTCTCTCTCTCTCTCTCTCTCTCTCTCTCTCTCCTCTCTCTCTCTCTCTCTCTCTCTCTCTCTCTCTCTCTCTCTCTCTCTCTCCTCCTCCTCTCTCCTCCTCCTCCTCCTCTCTTCTCTCTATATATGTCCTTCTCTCCCACCCTCTCTTTCTTGCTCCCCAAATCCCTAAACCTTACACCCTTCGTCTCATCACCCTGTGTCGCCCTGTCCTCAGAGCCGTGGCGGAGGAGGACAAAGGAATCGCCCTGGGCACCCTTACCGTGTTCATCAGTCTGTTCGCCTTCATTCCGGCTCCTATTATCATGGGCGCCATCATAGGTACGTGGCTGGGACGTCGTTAAGGGCGTGTCTGTCTGTTTAAGGATTTAGAGTAGTGTCATGGGCGCCATCATAGGTACGTGGCTGGGACGTGGGCGGCGGGAAGGGACGTTAAGGGCGTGTCTGTCTGTTTAAGGATTTAGAGTGGTGGTCAGATTCCAGGGTAATCTCTATTTTTTTCAAGAAGTCTTCTGTTAATCGAATTTATATTACCCTGTAGTAGGCTGGATCTGATTTCACGTTGACCCAGCACTCTCTCCTTTGGATAAAAGGATACGTTATTTTTGGATATAACTCGTAGCACGTGTGTAGAAGAAAACATTCACAATACTCGAAAAAAAATCATTTTTTATTACTATTTGTTTTCGTTTTATTTCTTGTTGCTCCTTTGCTCGTTTGTGTTAATGCGTGAAATAAGTATTGTTTTTTTTTTTTTTTTTGTAGGGGTTAAATTGAACCTAACCTAACCTTCAGAGAACCTCTAGTGGTATTTTGAAACCCAATCTTTTCCAATCTTCCGACAATCTGAATGAAATATGAAGTTACCTTGGCTCAGAGGCGCAGCGGATAAATTTTGAAACTGATGCACCAACGAGAAATAACGGTAATGAGTGACTGTGCGTGATCAACTGCACATTGCAAAGGCCCGGTACCAAAATCTTTGGGTTTGTGAGTAGTTAAAGGGTGTTTTGGGTTGGGGTTTAGCACGTGCAATGCGAGTGCTAGGGTTAACGATGCAATTACTGATTCTATCTAACCTGAAAAACATTATTAAAAAAAAAAAAAAAAAAAAAAAAAAAAAAAAAAAAAAAAAAAAAAAACTGACGACGATTGATTTACAAAGACTTTTCATGTCGCTTCTCACTTATCCATATTAGGTATCTGAATATCGTGTCCAGTTATTCAGCTATAATGATATTTATATTTGTTCGTTTGTGTCTTCTTTATCTTCGTCTTTTAACGGGTTTTATGATTATCGTTTTCCGCAGATTCGGCTTGTCTTGTGTGGGATACCTCCTGCGGCAGGACCGGGAACTGTTGGCTCTACGACTCCGACAAATTCAGGAAAATCCTTCACTTGGTTCCTGCAGGTGAGTGTTACGCTTTTTATTTCTTCTTCCCTATTCCTCCATTTCCTCCTTCCCTCCCTCCCTCTCTCCTAACCTCCTTCTCCTTCCCTTCCTTTTTCCCTCTAACCCCTCTTCGTCCCTCCCTACTTCCCTCCTAACCTCCCTCGCCCTCTCCCTCTCCTTCTCCTTCACCCTATCCTTCCCTCCCTCCTTCTCCCTCTCCGTTTGTTCATTCAAATCCCCCTTTCCCTTTCAAGTGCTGATGTTCATATCCTTGTTCGGAGACTTCGTCATGTTCTGGTACAGCGACCGACTCGACCTCTACGGGTTGAAGGCCGAGCAGGAGCTGGAATTGAAGAAGGTCGAGGGCGAGCCGGAGGAGAAGAAACCACTGAAGACAGAGGACGAGGCAAAGGAGAAGAAAGTCGGGTTATTGGCTTAGGCTTCGGACTCCTGTTGAGTGTTTGTGGAGATCGCGACAAGTTGAAACTTACAAGACTTGCAGGATATTTGTTTATAGAATAAAAATGTGTTTTTTCCTTAAGCTTCTTTTTTGCGAGTTGATCCTTATGATATTATTTTCTCTAAATTTGATTATAGCTTTTGTTATTTTAACTTTATGGCATAATTCTTACTGAGAAGCCAATATGGTATTACTTTATCCTACAGTGAAGCAGCACCTTGCCCGTTGAACTCAAGCGACATGTCCGTGAATTTTCATAAACATTCGCTTATTACAATTAATACAATGCTTCCAGGAGAAAAAAAAACTTACATTTTAGAAACATGGACATGCTTAGTTAATTTGAGTATGTGCACGTAATAGTAAATGCTCTTTTGTGGGTATCGAACGTATTACTGAATGATGGATTGTGTGTGAACGTAATAGTGAATGCTCGTTTGTATGTGTACATATTAGTGAATGCTCTTTCGTGTGTCAGAGCGTATTAGTAAGTGTTCGTTTATGAGTGTGAACGTGCCTGCCTTTACTATATGTATTCGACTGTGGCTTGACAGTCACCACCGTCTCAGGGGAGCGTGAGTGGGCGGGTGCCTGTAACGAGGCGAAGCAGGTACATATTCCAGAACAGCGGACATGGAACACTTCCACACTGATAAGTCTTGTGAGGCGCATCCCATTTTCGACAGATATATAATTGTAAACACATGTATACTTTTATCTTGTCTATCATTTTATCTATTTGTCAATATACCCATCTACCTACCTACATATCTATCTATATTTATCCCCCTATCTATCTATCTATCTATCTATCAATCTATCTGTCTATCAACCTATCTATATATATATCTATCTATCTATCTATCTATATATGCATGTATGTATATGTATCAACCTCTCTCTCTCTCTCTCTCCTCTCTCTCTTCTCTCTCTCTCTCTCTCTCTCTCTCTCTCTCTCTCTCTCTCTCTCTCTCTCTCTCTCTCTCTCTCTCTCTCTCTCTCTCTCTCTCTCTCTCTACATATATATATACTCTCTAGAATATATATATATATATATATAATATATATATATATATATATATATATAATATAATATATATAATATATATATATATATGTATATATAATATATATATATATATATATAAATATATATATATATATATATATATATTATATATATATATATATAATATATATATATATATATATATATATATATATATATATATGTATCTATGTATGTGCATATATATCTATATTCATATATATCTATATCTCTCTCTTTCCTTTTCCTCTCCTTATCTCACTCCCTTTCCATTCCCATTCCTTTTTCCTTACCCTCTCCCATTTATTCTATGCCTTCTCCCTCTTCCTCACTCTCACCCTCACCCTCTCGTTCTCCCTCTCCCTTTTCTTCGTCTCACTCCTTCCCATATACTTTCCCTTTCCTTTTTCCATCTCTCTCTCTCTCTCCCACTTCTCCCTCATCCTCACCTTCTTTTCCTTCTCCTCCATCTGCCTCTGCCCCTAAAAAAGGAAGGAAGGTGGACGTCAAGGTGCTTGTGGGGATGATTATGGAAATAACATTATCTTGACATACCTTAAGACACAGCATTTAAGGAATAAACAGGAATGTTATGAGTTAGCAGTCTTATTGAAACGGATAATGGATCTGTATTTAAACAAATCATACTAAACTTCACCAGTCGTTTTACTTTTGAAGGTCTTTTCCCAGTGAGCTTAATGCTTAACAAGTATGCCTACTAGTTGCCAGTGACAGTGACTGACAATTAAGTTAAGGAAGTGACTAATCACACTTCTTTGGTATTTACAGATCATGTTTTGTATTTACTTAAATCCAGATCCATGGATACATGTTTTTTTTCCATTTCATATTCTAACATAATAAACATACAACTAAATTATTGTCCATCTGCTACAGGTTTCTATACTTTTCTTTACTTATGTTTTCAAATGCAAGATTAATATACAGAAGTATGCAGTATAATCTGTTTTATTGGAGTATGCAGTAATAGGCTGTAAACACAGCCCATTACTAGTAAAAACTAGTAAAATGTATACAATATATAACACTCCTCCAAAATAATTCCATTTACTATTAGTTTGAGTTTTTAGTGTAATACTTAGAAAACTATTATTTTGATCCATTTGAAAATTAAACAGAAGAAATCAATAATACATCAAATCACTTTGGAAGACACTTTTATTTTTAGCACATGGCAAAAAATTGTACAAGCTGATTTTCAAGTTACAATTACAAGCAAGACAACTATCAGATTTAGATAAATATTCATATTCAATATAACATTGAAAATACTTTGGTTTAAAAACTCAATGCATTGTATTTTCACCTATGAATGTCTGGTATGGAATGGATATTTCAAAAGTTTGTTTTTTGTCCCAATAAAAGCTACAATCTCTTTTTTCTTCGGTTTGGTGATACACTAAGTTACTCTTTATGTAGACCAAAACACAGATGACTAGTAGCTGACTGGTAGAGAGAGTCGCTGAACAGGCAATTCAATCTGCTGTACAAAAAGGTGTGCATACACAGTACAACAGGCATTTTGGTATACATGAACATTCTGGTTACACCATCCACTTTGGGATATTCTAAGCTACAAGAAATTACATTGCACATACATGATTTCTTGATGGCTAAATGCAAGAATAATTATATGTATATTGATATTACATACCCAAGTTTATGAATGTGTGTGTGTGTGTGTGTGTGTGTGTGTGTGTGTGTGTGTGTGTGTGTGTGTGTGTGTGTGTGTGTGTGTGTGTGTGTGTGTGTGTGTGTGTGTGTGTGTGTGTGTGTTTTCAATTGTATGTGCTTCTACACATACGTTATGTTGTTAAAAAAAAAAAAAAATTACAATAAGTATGCTATGGTGCTGACTAGATCTTATTATGTCTTACTTTATAATGATTTGTCATTTATAATAAAACTGTTCTTTAAATGATGTTTTGAAAGATTCTCTGTTACTGTTTGATATACAATTTTCAGT
>NW_020870146.1:91099-93599 GCF_003789085.1 Penaeus vannamei | reverse complement strand
GATATTAATGACATGGAATTATCATAATAATGGTACAATAACTTTAATGGTAATAGTGATAACTATAAACAACAATAAGCGATGATAATAAATGATATTAATAAAAAATTATTATAATGATAATGATAATTGTGATGACGGTGAAGATGAACTGAACGCTTTTCTGTTATCATAACTACTAGTCTAACTGTGGTACTAATAAGAACCGTTAATAAATATTGATATAAGAAAATGACCCGCGAAAAAGGAAAGTAAAAAAAAAAAAAAATAGTATTATGGATGAGTCCTGTCGGGAATCGAACCCGAGATCTCTTGATTCAAAGTCAGTCGTGTTATCCGCTACACCCACAAGACTTTTATAAAGGAGAAAGCTAATTCTATCAGTGATAATCCCCCTCCCCCATTCATTCTCTTCTTTCTTTCCTTTCTTTCTTTGTTTGCCTTTCTATCTGTCTGTTCGTCTATCTGGCTCAGCATCTGTTTCTTCTCCCTCATTATCTTTCTCTGTCTGCCTGTCTGTTTGTCTGTCTCTGGCTTCTTCCTAAAGAACGAATGAGTAATCTGTAGAATAGTAATTTAAAAACAAAACATATTCTGAACTTAATGTAAACTGTTACACTTCATTATGGATACGTTTCTGTAAATTCATTTAATAAAAATATGCAGGAATTTGAGTCTTTATAGATTTTATATGATATGATAACAATTCTTTTGCATAAACGAACTATGAACGATGTTTCTGGTTTATGATTATAAATATGACTGGTGCAATTTATGAAACTAGAAAGTAAAAAGAAGAAAAAGCTAATCCAAGACAACATTATATCTTTTTATGAGAGACCCAGAGAGAGAAAAGATGTGTTTGATTCTGGCCTTAGGATGGCAGCAGTTTCCAGCATTGACCTTGAAACTTTACCAAGTTATGCTAATCTTATCACTGATTTTAGAGTATTGCTTTGAATTAATTCATATTTCATCCTCCGAATAAGACTGATATCCATGAGTAAGCAACTTGGAAATAGAAGCCCGACCTAGGTAAGTTATAAAATATATACTATAAAAATATTTCCCCGTGCCGGGGTTCGAACCAGGGACTCGCGGCTAAAACCCTAGCCATTAGACCACACTGGATTTACTTATTGAATGAGGCTGTGCTTACAATAACATTTAACCTGTGATCAGAAATGGTATCAGATACCACATTAGATGGAAGGGGGTGTGGTGCCGTAATCTCTCCACCACTGATCCTTACAAGAAAATTTCTTCCTTGTGCCCATTTCATCGTCAAATTTGATGTGCTACATCCTTCAATACTATGTGCAAACAGCAAACTGCATACGTTTTATCTTTAGGCTCATATTAACTTACTAAAGAAGACATTCATACAAACACATTCACAACATACACTACATCTTTCCATGCAGATTGATCACTGTACCGCCTGTTTAAGATTGTTTCGCTTGAAAAGTAATTCGGAATTGATCGCACAAATTACGCTGAGCCTCACGAGCAAGCAAGATGGAAATCAAATGAAGCCAAGGCTATTATTCAAAGCAAGGAAATAATGGTTTATAAAATCCGTAGCTTCCCGTGCAAGGAATCGAACGCGGTCTCGCCATTAGCCTTCACGGGGTCTATTATCATTGTGTCATTTGAATGTGTTGATAAAGACTTTGTTGCCCCGCGGTGGTATCAGAGTTGGCCTGTCATGAATGCTAGCCACACGCAAAAACAATAATAATAATAATAAAATTAGAATAGAAAATAATGATAATAATAATAGAATAACTAATTCACATGAATTAATAAAAAATGGTGATGTGAACATTAAATATTAATGTCTCTAAATGCCTCACGTATTTGCGTTAGACAAATATACATTTGCGTGCGTGCGCGTGTGTATAAAACGAAGCCTGTTTTTCTATTTGTCATCATCGAAGTGTACGTTATAAATGCTGTTCATCTGGAGCACTGATTACCGATACAAAATCCATCAACAGAAAAGCACGGCATCGTCCCTCGGGGGATAAAGTCCTTCGTGAAGGTCACCCAGAAATACAATTTTAAATAGGCCTACATTAAATGATAATGAGGCGAGTGCACTTCATCATCATCATCATCATGGGGGCTGAACGCCGACGGGGGCGCATAGCCGCATCCACCCTTCGCTTCCACCTACGAGGATCCCTCATGGCTAGACGCCAGGCAGGGACTCGGCCCATCTCTAGTTCTTCACGGCAGGTTTGGTCGATCTGCCCAAGCCATGACTTCCTCGTCGTCCCAAAGGCCTCCTCCACCCAGGGTTGTCTCGAATAGAGACGACCTGATGGGCAGGATCATCCTGAGGAAAGCGAGCCAGGTGGCCGTATAGCCTGAGTTGGCGATCACGGATTGTGCAGATAACAGGGCTTGTGCCAGTCTCACGGTGCAACCGTTGGTTGGACACATGGTCCCGCCAACAGTACCCCATGATCTGGCGCAAGGACCTATTACAAAAAGG
>NW_020870146.1:77500-83347 GCF_003789085.1 Penaeus vannamei | reverse complement strand
GTGTAGTAATAATAGTAGTAATAATAAAACTGTATTTTACCAAACGGATAACACACAAACAATCAGGCAGGCCAACCATTAAATCCAAGGGGCCGATAAAAGGTAAGATAGATGCTGATAAACGACTGGCACTGGAGAGAAGGTCCTTTTAACGCGTCACAGGCTATAGATTCCTAATCGGTGGCAATGATAGGCTGCTGAAGATATCGCTTTGATCCTCCAAGTTATTCCTCGTACATTCTACCTCTTACGCAAATCTGTCAAGTCAAGAAGACGTGAAAGATTTATTTGATAGAAATAAATGCCCTGGCAAATTTCCATCGTTCAGAAATAGATAGAATTATCAAAGCCAGAGTAACCCTGACCATTTAATAGCTAAAAACAGTTAAATGAGTAAAGATAATTGGCCCTTAACTAAAAAAAAAAAAAAAATAAGATAACAAGTAATATAAAGAAATAAAAATAGGCAAAAAATAAAGATAATAAAAAATCAATCAGAGAGGAAGTAAGCGACGACAACGAACATCCTGTATCGCCGTCGCGGTCTCACACGTCCGGGTAGACGACTCGCCGCCCCGCCAGATAGCCGTCCAGAAGCCGTAGCTGCCCATGGTGACAAGATGCTGTGGTTTGCACGACGACAGCAGCGCATGTCCTCGAAGCTGAATTTACCTGGGGAAGTTCGAACAGTTTATATAAAACCAGAAACGCAAATAGGCACAGGCACAACACATACAAACACACACACCACGCACGCAACACGCAATCATATATACACACTCATACACGCACATACGTATTTATACATCTTAAACGTATGAACGACCTCAGCGGCTAAAGCTCCTTCAGGGGCTTAGAAAACGGTTGAAAAGGCGCCAATTTTGAAAAATGTGTTCAGGAGGAGAAATCCTCCTCGAACGCGGAACACGCCACTAATGCTCTGACTATGGCTCGAAAATGCGACTGGAATCATGACTAAAGTAATACTATTTCATCTAAAGACGCAAAAAAGTGAAATTTAAATTCCATTTTTTTCAGATTTTTCTTCATATTCTCTGCCAGGGAGTATCAGCTAATTAAAGTGTTCCAGATTAGAAGAGGTGCCAGATAACCCTCCTGTTTGTCTTTCTCCCTCTCTGTCTGTCTCTCTCTCTCTCTCTCTGTCGTCTCTGTCTCTCTCTCTCTCTTCTGTTGTCTTTGTCTGTCTGTCTGTCTCCCCCTCTCTCTCTAACAATGCGTGTGTGTGTATGCATATTATACATGTGTCTATGGGTATATCTGTACTTTTCTATGAATGGCAGTACGCGTTTCCAAGCATGCATTTTACACCCGTCTTATACCGCGCCAATATTTCTTTCACTGGAATTACCTGTATACATGGGTAAAACCCCTTAATATTCCCAGCATAGCCATTCCATCCTTACCTGAGGAGAAATACACATCCGAGTGCATACCGAGGCTCCTCCTGACGAAGGCCATGTCGTCCGAAGCCGCCACGAAGGCCACCTTATTGGAGAACTTCTTCCTGTAGTAGTTGAGGGCCCGCGTGAAGTACGTGGTCCCGGGCAGTTTGCTTCCGAAGGCCCACTGGAAAGCAGGAAGGCGAGCGATCTCTTTTTTGCGGGTATGAGCGGAATGTTTTTGTCAAAGGATTGAAAAAAATATATTTCGGTGATATAGATGGGATGATAGAAATAGAATGGCTGTGGATATAATCACTCTGATAACGAGATTGTGATGGCATTGACAGTAATGGTAATAATGATGATTTTGTGAGTGAGAACGACGGGCATTTTCGATGGGAATCGACGTTTAACTAATGTGAAACTGGAATTTTTATTATTCTGACAACTGTTGTGCACATTGTTCACTGTGACAGATATAGAAAAAATATGAATGAAAATGAATAATTTTAGTATGAAAAAATTCTATACCGCCCTTCAACTAAATCTTCACCAGAATGGTAAGGATGCAATTCTCACGAAGATTTCATCGAAACGCGGAAATCCCAACCGTTTCATCGTGCATCGCATCCATTCGCATTTCTCCCTTCTTCGGCAGCCTGGCTTTCGAAAGAGACAGCCCCTGCTTAGGAGAGTCAACGAACCAGACCATAACTTCCCGCAACCAAGACCTTTTAAGAGACAGTCACACTCAACTTACACTGGCGTGGCTTGCGTAGTCAGTTCGACGGACGTGGAACCCGACCAGCACCGGGAGGACAGTGCTGTTGTTGGCGGATTGCCACTTCTGTTGCACGTCTGCCAGGATCTCTCTCACCTGTGTGTATAGACGTCGCTTTGTGTCCGTCATATCTCTTGCTTTCAATTTATATATGTATATTTATATATATAATATTATATATATATATATATATATATATATTAGATATAGTTATATATATATGTATATATATATTATATATATATTATATATGTATATATATATATAATTATATATTATATATATGTACATGTTTATATATATAATATGTATTATGTATGTTATGCATGATTAATATATATATATATATATATATATATATATATATAATATATATATATACTTATATTTATATTATATATGTATGTATATGTGTATTAAAAATGATTATATACAGATTCAAATAATATAACAAGCCTGTATGAAATGTTTAATATTCAAACAGATTCTCTTCTCTTTACAAATGTATATATATATATATATATATATATATTATATATATATTATTATTATATAGTATATATATTCAGGTTGACATTCAAAAATCCGGTCATCGAAAATCCGGTTCTTTCAGATTTCCGGCACCGATTTCAAAGAGCATTTTCAAATTCAGTATATAGGCGCACTATTGTTTGCTGGAGTCGCCGTTTATGTTTTAATGGCACTGTACTCTAGGATCAGCCTTGTGGCCTTGTTTGCATGTGCTAATAAGCATCCCTGTGCTCATAGTGAAACTTATGACATATGCTTTTCATTTAATGTTTAATTTCCTCAGTGAAAAGACTGTTTGCATAGTGATTTTCTATCATATATGCAGCACATATAACCATAAAAAACGGCATTTTCGAAAATCCGGCGTTCCTTAGCTCCGGAGGCTGCGGTTTTTTTTATGTGGAGCTGTATATATATATATATATATATTATATATATATATATATATATATATATATATATATATATATATATATATACATACATACATGCATACACACATATATGTGTGTGTATATACCTATATATATTGTGTATCACACACACATACATGTGTATATGTATATATATATATATATAAATATATATATATATATATATATATATATATATATATATATATATATATATATATATATATATATATATATATATATATTCGTATGTGTGTTGTATGTATGTATGTGTGTATATATATACATACATACATACACAAAAACATATAGATAAGTATAAATATCCGTACATACATCTTGTGCCTACTTCCTATACTATGATGACATGATATTATCGTCCTGTGGTTAAGTGCATGAATAAGACTCGCCTTTCGTTGTATTTCTTGTGCGAATGTAAATTCTCGTCTCAGGTCTTCCTTGAAGAAATTGAACAGATGAATTTCGAATAGACAATCTGAAAAGAAAAAAAAGATGCAACGGACGGAGCACCCAGACATACAGACATGCAGGACATTTTCGTTCATGAAAGAAGAATGTTCTTCTCTTGTTTAAATAAATATTTACTTCTGAGGACGAAGGTGTGGGGACCGAAAAGACCTGCGGCGGCAAATTCAATTTTCGTGAAATTGTAATTGCTTATTCCTCCAGTTCTTCCCAGTTGCCTCCAGCCCGTCGTGTTGCAGCCGCCTGTTGGGAATGTGCGAATCAGTAGAAAGCAAAGATGAGACAGCACGACGTGGGAAAAGCCTGGGAAAGGCCTATGTCCAACAACGGATTAAAAAAAAAATTAAAGAATAGAATAGAAAGCAAAGTTCAGGGTTGAAGTTTCGTTTTGGTAGAAATCTTGGGAGCAAAAACGAACCTTTGATATGCTTGGGAAAGAGGTAGAAAAAATGATGAATAACATTCAATCTTAAAAAAAAAAAATCTCATTTATTTGCAGTTATACCTTTCAATTTTCACTGCATGAATTTGCACGCAAATGAATTAATATTTTTTGTCTGCACTTAACAGTTAATAGTATGTGTCGTAAATGTAACCATATTTATTATTTAGAAGAACGTGAAAGTTGAAATATCATATAATTCAGTAAATTTCAGAATTTGCCTCATCAGAGGCATCCCTTAAATATAAAAAAGTTAATGAGCATCCTTTGTAATCTATCGCATACTTGAGGCTGATTTATTTACAAATGAAATGATACATTTTATTTTCATAGATTATTAAAAATGTAACTGACTAGATTACAGATGTTCAGATATGTTTAAACATATAAATATATATATATAACTATCCATCTATCTATCTACATACACACACACATGTGTCAAATAGTGCAAGGTCAGTGGAATACTGAGGATGAGGAAGGATGTTGTAGCCACAGGACCACACTTCCATCAGGACAATGTAAGAGTGTGAACAGGGGCGTTGTCTTGTAGAAGGCACGAGATAACATCTCTGGTCAACATTCTGCACCTCTTGGTTTTGATAACCTCCTGCAATTTCTATAGCAGTGAAGTGTAGTAAGCTCCTGTATTTGTTGGACCTTTTGCCAGGTAATCCATCATCACTATCCATGCTGAACCCAACATACTGTGAACATGTCTGCCATGCCTTTTTTGGGGGTGGCAATTCAATGTGCTTCCATTGTTTTGACTGGGTCTTAGTTTCAGGATCATAGTGATGGACCTAAGTTTCATTCTGCATAATCAGACTGCCAAAAAAGTCCTCGGTTTTCTTGACACATGGCTAAAGAGCCTTGGAACAATGCGTCCCTGCATCTGGGAAGGTTTGAGTAGCCTGGGAAACCATTGAGAAGATAATTTTTGCATATTAAGATGGTCTTGATTGATTTTGTCCACAGTCCCATCACTGATATTGACATCTTGGGCTAGCTGATGAACAGTAATACGGCAATCTTCCAATATCGTAGATAGTGTCTTCTTCACTGGGAGATTGGGGTTGCCTTGGGATAGTAGCTGTTTCCACAGATCTCCGATCACTCCTGATCTAGTGTTGTTAATGTCTAATGTCATATGATGGAGCATCCTCCCCATAAGCTGCTTTCTTTTCATTGAAGATCTCGTGCTGTATGGCTCTTCAACTACAAATACCTGATCGTTGCTTAATAATCATTATAATTATTTTCACACCTTGATGTACCTTCATTCAAGTAGCCTGGGATCAGCTCCTGAACCATGGGAATTGACAGAGATCTCGCAACCAGCTTGATCACAGCCGGATACCACATATATATATATATATATATATATATATATATATTATATATATATATATATATATATACACACACACACACACACACACACACACACACACACACACACACACACACATATATATATATATATATATATATATATATATATATATATATATATACACGTACATCCATACCTATTCGAGCCCTGGCCAGGGCTCCCGCCCCGAAAATAAAAACAAAAACACAATCAATCCTCATCCAACTGAACCGAAAATAAGGGGGCGGCCACAGAGCTATATATTAACAACTTTCATACCGTAAACCGTCAACCCTCTGGGCCCTGGCCAGGGCCCCTGCCCTGAAAAAAACAAACAATCAATCCCTATCCAAATGAACTGAAAACAAGGGGGCCGGCCACAGGGCTATATATTAACAACTTTCATACTGTAAAAC
>NW_020870146.1:60000-67500 GCF_003789085.1 Penaeus vannamei | reverse complement strand
ATAAATATAAACACATATATATACATACACACACACACACACACACACACACACACACACACATATATACATATATATATATATGCACATACATACATACATACATACACACATAATTATATATATATATATATATATATATATATATTATATATATATATATAAAATATATATATGTATATATAATATATATATGTATATATATGTATATATAATATAATTATATATATATATATATATATATATATATGAATATATAAATATACATATATATACAGAGTGTGTAGGGTAGCATTTTCAGTAGGGGAATCATTTAAAACTACCAAAATTATATCTCTATCTATCTTTCTCTCTTTTTTTTCTCTCTCTGATTATGAATATATATATATATATATATATATATATATATATATATATATATATATATATATATATATATGTGTGTGTGTGTGTGTGTGTGTGTGTGTGTGTGTGTGTGTGTGTGTATACACACACACACACACACACACACATATATATATATATATATATATATATATATATATATATATATATATATACATGTGTGTACATACATACATATATATAATATATATATATATATATATATATATATATATATATATATATATATATATAAAGAGAAAAAAACACATCTATTGGGCGACATTTCGGATTAATTAACATAAATCCAACCTCAAGCCAATTTACTGGGAGAAAATCCAATACATGGATTAATATAAAATAACAAAAAATCCTGAAGTGGCCTTTACAAAATTAGAAAACTCTAACTAATCTAGTAAAACGAGTAAAAAGGGATAAAACTAGTGATGATAAAACTTAATAAAACACTAAAGAAGTTGAATATAGAATTAAATGACTAGTACAGAAAGAACGTAAGAATTCAGCTTATATATTTATGTACGGTCTCCCAAAGGTACATAAAGACGGAATTCCTTTACGTCCCATATTATCTGCCATAGGAACATGCAGTTACCAACTAGCTAAATTCCTTTTTCCAGTCCTAACACCTTTAACCGCAAATATGAAAGATTTATTCGCCTTTGCCAAAGAAATTACCAGTATTGGTTTCGACAAGTGCTGTATGGTTAGTTTTGATATTGTTTCATTATTTACCAGTATCCCACTGAAAGAAACAATAGATATCTGCATGAACAACTTATTTCAGACAGTTGAAACAGGCCAAGGTTTCTCGAAAGAAAATTTAAGGAAGATATAACTATCAGTCCAAGATTGCCATTTCATTTTTAACAACCAATTGTATGTGCAGCGAGATGGCATAGTTGTGGGATCATCACTCGACCCTAAGCTTGCTAATGCATTTTTATGTCATTATGGACACATCTGGCTTACTAACTGCACTAGACATTTCAGACTTCTATATTACAAAAGATTTGTTGATGGTACTTTCCTCACATTCAATCATTTAAACATATTCAGGAATTCCTTAGCTACCTCAACTCGCAACACCCGAATAGGAAATTCACTGTTGAGTATGAAAATGGCGGAGAATTACCTTGCTTTTGGATATGTACATTCATCACTCTGGAAACAGCTTTGTACAGAAAACCTACATTTACTGGCTTAGGTTCAAAGTTCTCTTCATTCATCCCACTCATATTCAAACGGAACCTAATCAACACTCTCACCACTCGAGCATACTATATTTACTCTAACATTTACTCATACATAACTCAGGAACTTTCATGCATCCTTAACCTCCTCTACAATAATGGCTTCCCCAAACATTTTACCTATACATACATAGGTAAAACTCTGAACAGCAGCATAAGTAATTAACATTCTTCGGTACCGAAGAAATTGTTTTATTTTCCCATCATCTACACAGGTCCACCCAGCCTCCAGTTCAAACAAGTATCAAAAATAGTAAGTGAATTCTACCCACATATCATACATACATATACATAATTACACACATACATACATACATATATATATATATATAATATATATATATAATATATATATATATATATATATATATATATATATATATATATATATATATATATATATATATATATAACATACACACACACAACACACACACACACATATATATATATAATATATAATATATAATATATATATATGTATATATATATATATATATATATATAATATTATATTATAAACACACACAGACACACACATTTATTTATTTATATTAACCAAAGGGGCGTCGCTAACAGCAGAGTGTGACGGGCCTCAAGCAAAGCGCCTGAAAGACCTTGGAGCAGCTGAGAACCGCCTCCTCCGGCCTCCACTGATGCTCCAATTAGTACAGAAACTCTGACATGTTTATTGGGACCTCCCCTCCCCCCCTTCCCTTTCTGCTGACCTGGTAAACTGGTTTGTTTCTCATGAAAGTCGCGTTTTCAAAAGGACGGCCGTAAATGTTTTGGTTGATTTACAGTCATGCATCTTTTTCACATCTGTATTTTATTTGTTGTGGTAACACTGTATGTCTGACAGTATTCATCACTGAAATGCAATGAGTCTTTTCGTTATAGGATCATCATTATTAACACCATTGTGATCATCACGGTCATTATCATCAAAAGCATCACCATCATCATCACCGTGATCATGAAAAGATGTAATACCTTTTTCCATCACTACCAACTATACAGACAACAGGCACTTTATGCAAGGAAAATATAACCAGGTAGCCTCACTTTATGCAAGGAACATATAACCAGGTAGCCTCGATTTATGTGAGGTACAGCTGCACAGGAAACTATTGTTAGGAAGGTTTTCGAAACATTCCATGATGAACTGAACCTTATGTTACAAAAAGGTTGTTATTTCGGGGATCGAGTTTGTCTCGTTCTGTTTCGTCTCGAATTGTTGTTCTGGAATTCATATGGATTCACTGTGAGATGATTTTATTCCCATAAGGGATGTAATATGCCTTGCAATACACATGCCGAAAAGTAGATGGAAAATCAGGTATACCAACAGTTTTGTAGCATTGACAACTATATTTCAAAAAAGTATTGTTGCTTGTGTCAGAATGTTTAGCATGATTTGATACTGCTAATTTTTGTGTATCTACATATGCAAGGTACATCTAACCACTTCCAGTTAGCCAGTTGAATCCAGAAATGAAATTAACCTTTTCCCAAGAGTACTCTATCGGCTCTTCATGGTAAGGAATTCTTTATTGTCATAAATACGAGAAATATTGGTTTTACTTGTGATTAATTGTTAATTCTTTAAACTAATAGATATGCTAGACATCAAAAGCCTTATAGTACTAGGGTAAAGTATTGTTGAGAAAGGGGTTAAAAGGGTTTTACTTATGGTAATTATTAAATTATCGAGTAAATCATACAAATAATAATGTAATGCAGTAACTATAGCTGACATCCTTTTTGGCTAAACATAATCATCATTAACTCTCCCCTTTTTTGCCTCAGTCAGTCTATGTGATTTTTTAGGGTAAGTGTCTCATCAGTATATATATTTTTATTAGTTCAGCAAGGTCAGTAGCAAATATAACTTTATATTTTCAATGACTGAAGACGAACAGGCAAGGCTTAGTTCGGCAGTTGCCAACTATGATTTCCATTGATGCAGATTGCTGCTGTCTTCAACTTCCGTGGCTCTAAGGCAATTGACATGAGCTGACCAGAGGACCAAAGCAGCTGCTGCTTAGTTTTAGAGGGTCGTTTCTCTTACCCCGGGCTGTCAGACTCAATAGCCTTCGAGGACCAGTTTTCATTTCATCTTGGGGGGTCAACAAAGGTACATAACACGTCTCCCTGGATTACGTTATTGACACCTGGCTGAAAGTATGTATCTGTATGGTTATCAGACTTTAAAAGGTGACACTAATGATAGCAAAGTGTCTGTATCATTGTTTTAGGACTCATTATATTCATTCATAATAGCAATATGGATCTTCCCTCTCTAATAGCCTTGTACAAGCAAATGCAGTAATAAAAATAACTATTAACATTATGGAATAAAGGTAACAGTAACTTTCAGTTTCTTAATCACAAGTTACTTTCCTCCATTAGGACCATAACGTCACAAGCTTCTAACTCTTCTTTCTACCCCGCGTGCTATCCATGAACATCCCTAGGCCTACATTTGGTCTGCAGGCCATGAGTTTGACACTAGTCTTAACTTCACACTGCCTTGATATCTTGCTGGTAAAAGGAGGGCACACGAGGTAATAAGAGAGATTAAGGGAAGCTTGGCAGGTGGGAAGGCCAGCGTTACTCCTAACCGACAGACTGTAAACGTGCGTGAGAAACTAGTACACTGTAACTGACGGTTGAAGGTGATGGCTCTCTCGCTTTGCGCCGTGGGTTATTTTAAGTCAGGTGTGTAATGATTAAATCTGTTGAATAATTCATTTTCGTCTTCATGGAGATTCATTGACAAATATATGGTAATTTTCTATATTACCTTCGCCTCTCCGATATCGACGCTTTTGGTATCGTTGGATTCCTCTCACTCTGTACAATCCAAATATGTAGGTTTTATTGCGCGGAAACCCCCCCGTTAGCGGCAACCTTGGGCTCAATATCGGGGGCGACGATGTCGGAGCGGCGGTCGGAGCAGCGGACGTAATATAGTAATTTTGATGATTTTGGTATCGTTGGATTCCTCTCACTCTGTACAATCCAAATATGTAGGTTTTATTGCGCGGAAACCCCTTGTTAGCGGCAAACTTGGGCCCTATATCGGGGGCGACGATGTCGGAGCGGCGGACGTAATATAGAAAATTACCCTAATAATATAACCCACAGTGAAAATATCCATGGTCATTCACATGACTTTTCATTGCAGGGGGCGCAGCCCCCTGCGACCCCCCCTAAGGGGGCTACCGCCCCCAACCCCCGCCGAGGAAACAAAATATCCACCACATATTCACGGCAGGATAGAGCGCACACGAACTAGATGCGGAGCCGATAACTTACCCTACCATAACCTGGTACCTAGTAGGAGCACCCTCCACACTCGGTCATTGCGGCGGCTATGGCGAAGTACTGAACGCGGCGGTTATTTCGGTTAGGAATTCGAAAATCGTGGTTCCAGGGGACGGGAAACTCGACCTTGAGGCCACCGGTGTAACATCGAGAGAGGCGCAAAACCCGCCGACGAGGGCGCTCTTCTGTTCATGGTATACCCCGTTCATCGTGATTATTCTACAATCGTCTCTGTATACAATGATGACTATGTCAAGGTTAGTATGCTGATTCAGTGGGAATGTTACGAGGTAACTGGAATACGTCCGCCGCTCCGAGATCGACGATAATTTTGTAACGCTCTAGCCTGCCGGGAATACGGGGTGGAGGTTTTGTTTCCTCGGCGGGGTTGGGGGTCGCAGGGGGCACAGCCCCCTGCAATGGAAACTCGATTGAATAATCATGGTTATTTTCACAGTTTGTTATATCATTAGTGTTATTTAACCCCGCATTTGGACAGTGAGAGGAATCCAACGATACCAAAATCGTCGATATCGGAGAGGCGAAGGTAATATAGAAAATTGCCAAATATATAAAGTAAAACGTGCATAGTTACTTAAGGTCCTATCACTCTAGCACTTTTCCGTCAATTTTTCTGCGTTTCCGAATGAACTCTGTATGAAAATCATGTAAACAAACATGGCGCTATCGGAGTGAGGTCCCGGGAATCACACGCACATTCTCATACATATTACCTTATTTTAAAGAAATATGATTATGTATATTGTACATTGTAGCTTATGTTTACATTCACTCATCTTATCTAATTTATTAATAGCACAAGATGAACACGGAAATGAGTCAGACGGAAACGGTCGTAACCGTCTTGGTCTGGGAGGCTTTCCGTTTGTAGACGGTCCTTGCGGAAAGCCTCAAATTCAGATGGAATCCCACAAATTGACGGAAAAAGTCCTAGTGTGATAGGGCCTTTATATATATTTTTTTCGGTTTATCACTTAAAAAAACTGTCAATTGGTAGAAAAGACTCAACCCAATTCTAGATACGCAATGTTGCATCTTCATATCAAGAAATGACAATTATTAAACAGAACAAATTTTACTTCCTAATTGTGTGGGCACCTGACAACGAATCGTCTTCTCACACCGGTAGTTATATATACGGTCAGTCGATACTACCCGAGTTTTCAATAATAATAATAAAAAAACGTCAATTTGAAAGCTAACCATTGCTGAAATGTGTTTGAGTATTTCATCATATACACATAAATACAAACATGTGAATACAAACATGTCCAGCCAGAGATAGCCACAGAAATGTATTGGCTGTCGATAATAAGACATTGAATGCCCGATGTTGTTCTTTGTTATGTTGCGGTTTAATGGGAGGATAAAAACTAGTTCATTACTGTCGGCTTCCATTGTTCCTATGATCATATTTGCTTGAATATACTTAGCGTGCCATAATACTTTGTATTTTTATATGGTTGGCGTGTAATGAGCCAAGCAAAAATATGTAGAAATGTAGAAATAAAGAACTCCCTCTGACGTTATTTGGCTCGGTAGAAATGAATGAAGTAAAATTGGATCCCCTTTGACGGTATCTCGGTACCGATACTTTTCTATATATTGTGCCCACACGTATCCTTCGCCTCTGAGTGGGGTTATTTGCACCTGGGTAATATAAGGTAATTCTCGAAATCATGGTGTGACATTCGCAGTACAGACGTGACGGTATGTGCGCATAGGCCTGTCTTCATCCTAAAGTTCCCATGTACGAACAGTCGCCTCGGAAAGAAAGACCAGATCAATTAGGTCACATCTCGTTAAAAAAAGGCGGTTTGTGAAATTTAATTAGTGACCTATTGAAGGGGATGACTCTCGCAGTACTGTGGTCTTGCTATTTCCGCTGAATTATCTAATGCCGGGTCTAGAAAAAAATGCACGGAGAAATAAGGAGATTTTGACAAAGGGATACATTACAAAATAACCAAAAATAACTTTAATACAAGTGAATACGGTGCTGTAACTCAAAGTCATAATTTGACTTATCAACGCTTGTTTTTTTTCTCCTCGGCAATGGAACTCAGACGCCGCGCTGGGACGCCAGCGAACGGTCCTTGGAGAACTTGGATTTCCTTTCGCACAAGTTGCGTAATAGGTCAGAATGAAAAGCTCGATATCTTCTCTGGAAGCACACGCACACACACGCGCGCGCGCGTTTATATCTGTATATATGTATGAATGTAAGTACGCATGTAAGTATGTTTGTACGAATGTATGTATTTATGTGTACATGTACGTATGCGAACATAAACATAAAGACGATCGTACATTTCATTTTCGTCCGTCACATCATTACAAATAAAAATATGTTTGATTGTCTGCTAATCACAGCTGCTTAGTTTCCTGTACATAAAACCGGGCGAGGCTAGTCGGCAGAAACGGGAATGAAATTGGTGAGATTAGCTCTCTGGTACATGGCTCTGGAAAACCTGTAGGTAAAAAGAAGAAAAAC
>NW_020870146.1:52500-55000 GCF_003789085.1 Penaeus vannamei | reverse complement strand
TCTTCACGAGTTTCTGAAGTGGACTTGGTTTGGAAGGTCTGAGAAACAATGATTTTCTTATGAGGAGAAGAGGGGCAGATATCTGAAGGGCGGAGGGAGAGATTGATCGGGGAGAGGATGTAGAAAGAGTAGATGGGGTGGAATGCTTAGATCGTCTTGTATGAGTTGAGCTCGAAGGAAGATGGGTAGGTACCGTGGAAGAAGAGATTGGAGTGTGGAATATTAGTGGAGATTAAGGTGTTTGGATTTATAATGGCAAAATAATTTGACTGGGAGAGGGAAGGGGTAGAAATGGGATGAGGAAGAGATACTGGGGGGATGTAGAAACACCTTGAGAGGGAGGGGGAGGAGCAGAGCGAAGGACAGCACTGGAGTAAGGAGTAAGAGGAAAACTTCGCCTGCGTGCTTCCTGTCTGGCCTTGCATAAAGTGAGGCTAAGATTGAATCTGAGAATCACCACCTCAGACTCTAACTTGCAGGTAAGGCAAACCCAATAAAATACATTATGGGAGCCAGCACAATTTGCACGTGTGCATGACTGTACAGAACAGTTTGATCGATTGTACCCAGGTTGGGCACACAGAGGGCATCGGTCTGTGGAGCGGCTATGTTAGGCAGAGTGGCCTAGACGCCAATAATTCTGACATTAATAGGAAGAGATTGATATAGTCGGACAGGGAGAGACTCTCCGCCAATTTAAACAGTGTCATATTGGGGAAAGTCTTACCTACAGAAAGTAATCTTGGCAATACTGGTGGAGAACTTCCGGCGGCCAAGAGGCAGGTGAGTAGGTCTTCTCCACAATCTAACCATTTCTTGTTGTAGACAGAGCAGTTTGTTTTGGAGGACGAGACAGTTCCAATGCAATTATTGAGGAAGAGGTGAGGAATGGGATTTGGATGTAACTGTGACAAGGCGGGACCGATCGGGACGGCTGCGGAAGGAAACTTTGCCTACTTGTCTTTGAAGGCATTGCTGGAAGAGGAGAGTGTTGTCAGAGCAAGGGGCTGTAGAGAGGATCACAGAATCGATCCCATTTGGCTAGGCTAAACAAGAGTATTTAAGAGTTATATATGTGGGGGAAGTAGAAGGGCCGGGATGTGTCGAAGAGTAGTGCTGAGAGAGGTAGTACTGCGGAAAGGAGGACAATAAAGCTGCTTATTAAAGGAGGATAGGGTACTAGATGAAGAAAGCTGTGGGGATGGAGGTGAATAGAGGATACTCGGAGAGGATTTTTTTTTTTTCTTTTTTGCGTTGGATGGATGATTTAGACTGGATGGAGGTTGGGCTGGTTGATAAAGGGGCAAGCCTCTTTGCCCTTAATAAGGTGCAAAATCTCCATTACTGGGTATGGTAAACCATGAGTATGTTAGGGAGAGAAACAGTCCATCCATCAGGGGCCCCTTGAGGGGTATGGGCTAAATAACTAAAAAGGGGAATACCGTGCCCATGGCTCCCCCAGGCTGTTCATGACTGGCTCAAACTCGGCATTTCTTCCTTTCAACACGACTCTCACTCCTTAGGAAGTGGCCAGTAGTAGAGGTTGGAGAAGAGAAAGAAACAGAAAGGGAAGAAGAAAGGACCGTGCAAAATTAGCTGAGTCGAGGGCTTAGGTGATTCCCAACACTGGGTCCCTGTCTCTGTCTCCTTATCCCTCCCACGGCCACAGCGAGCAAGTGATTTGGAGGCAAGAGTATGAACGGGTCTCCATTCAACGGGACTGGGGGTTGTTTGGGTTTATATCAAAGCTTAGAGGGTTATTGATAGACCTAAAGAACTGATCCTGACATTTTTACAGAACGGATTGGTGCAAGTGACCAGATATCTCTCATTATTATCATTATATTACGATTTTTATTCCTCAAAGAACCCTTTTAAGTGGTCATTTCGAGTGTATTTACAAATATGTACGCATTTATCGTTTCTGAAGTGCATACGAAGATAATAAACGAAGCCTCACCTTTTCTTGTACTCTTTTGGGGAAAACAAACTCACGCCGTAATTCCTCCTTGAATGGATTGAAGAGATGGATTTCAAAGGGATAAGCTGAGGAAAGGAAAAAAAAAAAAGTTTAATGTTTGTTAGATACCATAAACACACACACTCCTCTACAGCTAGCCAAACAAACCCTGTTTTTATCCCCCCCCCCCCCCCCCCCCCCGAAAAAATATAGACTTTGGAACAGATTGCCTTCAGAGATTGTAACTTCTCCGACTCTTGATGTTTAAAAGATCAGATAATATATTTTTCTTACGCAAATAGCTTTTCAATTCTTTAATTCTTTCTTAGCTGTATCTTGACCTGCACTGATATCTTTGATGATATAAATCTCGGTTTCTTCAGAGTGCCTCTTCATATAGCTTACTGTAATAATAATAATAATAATAATAATAATAATAATAATAATAATAATTTCATATATAAAAGCCAACCAACCAACCAAAAACCTACTCTACTCTCCTCGATACTTACGTTTCAAGCAGAAGCGCTTGGGTCCGAG
>NW_020870146.1:40000-45000 GCF_003789085.1 Penaeus vannamei | reverse complement strand
ATAGTAATAATAATATCGCAATATCGCGTTTCTCATAGCAGAATTATATCGGCCTATATCAGCGAAAAACAAGTCTTATCACATTATCAGCGTTTGTGTGATTAACGCATAGCTTACATACAGGGTGTATTCGAGGGGTGACTGATAAAATTTTGAGCCTCATGGAAATGGCAGTCAATACATCTCTTCAAGAACATTGCCATTACTATTATCAGTATCATTACTATTATTTTCTTATATACATATTTTTTCATGTCAACGCACTTCTATCTATTTTAGAAGTCCTTAGTTAACCCCACAAAGTTATCACTGAGTTGTTTTTTTCTTAAATTAATCAACACTGAATGTTTATTAAATATACCTACTTTTATTAATACCTCCATGCACTCAATGAATGAAAGGTATTTTATTTAATATGTAAGATACCCGGCCAACTACACTTTATGAAGTAAAAAACGCCTGAAAAGCCATTGAAACTTTAACACTGTTGGATATTGTACAAAATGTAAACATGAACATGTGCTATTCCAAAAACTGCCCGGCCTGGTATCCTAAATATTGGATAAAATGTCTGTCGTTCATTCCTTGAGTGCATGGAGGTATCACTAAAAGTAGGTATACTTAATTCCTTCAAGCTGAGTAAAGAATACGTCTTTAAATCGCCCATTCTCATCCACGGGGCTATTTTGATGATTGTTCAATGAAAATATAACCATTAAAATAATTATTTTCCATCCTTTTTGAAAAGTGAAAAGACCAAAATGCTCGACCATATTCACAAAACATTCGTAACTTTTGTGACGTCATCAAAATAAAGACGCCATGACACCTCGAGTTGCTACTGATCTAGCCTTTCCCTTTACAAGCTGCCGGCCAAAAGAGCGCACAGATGCCAGATATCACAAGCCTATTTTTTTTCCAAATCTATACATAAATATGCCGTGATCAAATATATTCATCTTGAAATGTAATTGCAATATATGGCCATATAGCAAGGCAGGCAAAATGATGATAACAAAGAAACGATAAAATTATAGTCATGATCACTATTGTTTACATTTTGTGATCAGACATCGGACTTCCTTCGTAGTTATTGAGTCAAGAATAGTTAAATAGCAACTTTTTTTAGGTATTTATTCCCATGCTAAAGTGATTAGATTAAAGCTCTTTGTGATGTTAAGTTGGCAGCCCCAAAGATCCTTCATCTAAATTAATTTTAATAAAGCTTTGCATTTTCTATCAATCAGTTAATTATCTTTTAAATTCCCAATTTCAGACAGCCATGAATTAGTTGGTATGCCAGTGCAAGGTTAATATACGCTTTTAATTCCAATTCAAAACAGCTCACAAAAAATAACTCCTTGTCCATACCATTAATTTACATTCACCTGCGCTTGGAATCACTTCTGAACTCAAAGGATGAGGACAGCGATCTAAAAAACATAATTTTTCTTCTTTTTTTCTTACCGCATTTGCATATTCTATTAACATGCATGCCGAAAATGTCCATGCGGTAACTTTGGTGATCTATGTAAAAAAAAAATAAAGTGTAATCTGCGTCTATCTGATACAATACTTGCCTTTTCTAGAGGTGTACGATTACTTTCGTTGAGCAAAGAACTTAAAATCTGACGGTCAAAGTATCTCGGATATCTTTTTGGCTTACATCCCTATAACTATATTCAGCTTTGAAGTAATCTTATGGGGAAAAATCCAGTGAGTATATCCAATAAGTTATAAGGTTTGGATATAATGGGGCGAACCAGTTTATGTAAATATAATTTCTTAATCAACATATCCTAAAGTTTGGGATACGTAGCCATAGCCTGTATAGTGGTTGTGACTCTAATTGTATTGTTTCCCCGGAATAGCATTTATTTCTTTGTATGTGTTTCATGCATTAAAAAGAAATTACATATTTTTTAAAAATTGATCTTATGACGTATATGTGCAAAAGGAAAAAAAATGTCTAGCGACACCTGGCATCTCTGCTCTTATTAGATATGCAAATTGTAAAATCGTTTCCTGGACCCCCCCCCCTCTTCCCAAGAGGTTTCCAAGGAAAGAATATGAAACATAATTAAAAGGAATAATAACAGATAAATAAACGGTGAAACAACGATCTAGGAATATTATTACATACGCCATGACCCTACGAATTACGATCTAGAAATAACAAGTGAGCCTCCTATTTACACTGCTCATTTATTTTTAGATATTTGCTCGCGTAGTGTACTATTGCCCTTGCGATAATGCGTAAATAACCACCGCCAGGCAGGTGTTCCTTAATTAAAGAATTATACAAATTGCTGTCAAGCTCGTTATTTGTTTGCTTGCTTGTTTGCTAGGTGTCGCTCCACGGTTGCCGACTCGAGCTGGAAGGGGACTGGCGATATAGATATGAATATGTGTGTGTGTGTGTGTGTGTGTGTGTGTGTGTGTGTGTGTGTGTGTGTGTGTGTGTGTGTGTGTGTGTGTGTGAAATATGTCTATATTCCTCTCTATCTGTCTGTCTATCTGAAATATGGTCGTTTTATTAAGGAAAATCGTTTTTGCGTTTCATTTCGCGCACGTTATGTCCGAGTGTGCGCAGTTCATCTACCACTGACATAGTACCATGGATGTATACGATTTTCATGTGATGTACTTGTCTTAACTTTTCCTACCATCAGTCAGTGCAATTTGGATATATGACATTTCTCTAACTTATCATGTTTACTTATGATTACTTAATATTTGATAATAATGATATCTAATAATAATCAAAATTTGTAATTCTCACCGTAAAGACTGATGATGCAGATGGCAGCGAGCGGAAACGTCACAGTTTTGTGGCTCGTCTTCTGGGCGTGACGAAACCAGCGGGAGATTTTCTTCCGCAGACCATCCATTTTTTGCATGCCACGTCCTTCTCCTAGGTCTTCTGTATTTACGCATGTGGAGATTATGCAATGATTTATTTTTGGCTCAGTTGCCAAATATGTTTATAAAAGAAGAAAAAGAAGAAGGAAAAAAAAAAATTGATGTGTTGATGTGACGTTCCAAGTGGGACATGAATTACGGCTCACTGGATCTGGTTTCTGAGATTCATCGCATTTTATTCAGCTGTACAAAATTAACGTACGGGTCAATATTTCCTCCTAAATTCCACTCAGTAAGAGAATTTTATGATGGATGAAATGCAAAACTTATAAGTGTAATTGCCAGTTACAGAGACCACTAACTACCCGGAATGTTTTTACCCTGGTTGAAGTTTCAGGTGTCCTCTAAACAAAGCTATTTTCACATGATTTTAGCACATTAGTGACTCTTCCATGACTGTGTGGGATATGTCCGAGTGTCCTGTGTTATTTAGCGTCTCATCAAGAGTGTAAATAAGTAGGACGGGGCAGGTAAGACGATTCTGGTTGTAAACAGTAGAGTAGTGACAGAAGACGATTAGGGGGAAGACTCATAAAAAATACTGTGTCTGTTTAAGCAACAGCAGGGGCGGCGCTGGAAAACTTTTTTTTTTTTTTTTTTTTTTTTTGGTGGGGGGGGTCGGGAGTAAGGTTACCGAGTAACATTTTTAAAATTAAATCCACACCAAATTGAAATGGAAATGAAAACTTCGAGATTTACAAACCATGATCATTGATTTCTTAAATTATGCCGACCACCAAGTTTGCCGAGTAAACTGTATTTTTTTTCCCATTCTGCTGAGTGATATGATGATTTGTAATCTTTGAGGGGTTGTCGCAACCCCCCCCTCCACCACACACCCCGTGGCATCGCGCCTGAGCAACAGCGGCTTATTATTAGTTAGGAATTTTATTTGAGGTCAGCTGAGGGGTTAGTAAATTTATGCTTTATGAATTTTGTCTTCGGATATAATCTTATATTTAATACCGTTTTGCAAATTTGCCCGTTGCATATGAAGTGATGTTGACATTCTTTCTATTTTTTGTACCTAAATACAGGTCACTGAAAGACTACTTTAACGATCACTGTGATATATCTATGGCGAAAGCAGGTACGTGGTCTGCATAGACTGAATAGCTTTCCAGTAAATTATTTTCATGAACAAGGGGAAATAATTGTAAAGAAAAGTGCGCAGAAAACATAGACCTTAATTCCCAAACACGGGAGGCTCCATTATCTCATAAAAGAGAACCAGCCCAGCAAACCATAAACCACACCACCACATTCGGAAACATCACTTTCAAATCACCTTAAAAACACTCCAATAACACTGACAACAAATTCATCACTCCCCGATACCTTACGCAGACACTTCTGTACACTTATCCCAAGACTCACCATTCGCGCGGAAGGTCTGCAAGGGAAAACGAGCCACGGGAACCGGCAGTGAATGAACCCACATGGGAGACGAAGGGAAATATCACAGTGAAAGGAACAGTGATTCGGACAGAGGACCTCTCGATAATCAGGGCTGGTACGGCACTGAGTCTTGAACACCTGTTAAGCGTGAATGGCTAATAGGCTGATAATCGTTTAATATCGCCTTCACGTCAAGAATGCCTATATTAACCTTTAATGTAACTGTTGTATTGGTTTTGCCATCCTAATTCTCAGAGCCGATGCTACCCTCACTGATATTTTTTTCATTACTTTTATTACCGTTCTTTTCTATTTCTTATTCTGTCACACTACACGGGACTCATTCAATTTATATAGTGCTCATCGAAGGAAATGTTGCCAAAAGATAAACGGCTGCATGCTATATCAACTTTGAATTTTGTAGTGCTCAAAATGTTAGCCCCTCCCCTCTCTTTCTGAAATGATTTGAGAATAGAGTAAAAGAGGAACAAAAGAGAGAGAGAGAGAGAGAGAGAGAGAGAGAGAGAGAGAGAGAGAGAGAGAGAGAGAGAGAGAGAGAGAGAGAGAGAGAGAGAGAGAGAGAGAGTTTTAAAGAAATAAGGATCAGAATAAAGAAGAAGAAGAAAGAGGGAAGGACACTGAATGAATCGCAAAGAAAGCAAAGGAAAAAACAAAGTAAT
>NW_020870146.1:12500-32500 GCF_003789085.1 Penaeus vannamei | reverse complement strand
CATTTTTCTTTTCAGTTCCTGTTGGTTATGGGGATATATAATGTAATATAATATAAACCAGTCTGCGTATATGAATAAGATATGATTGTAAGAAATATCTCTTAGAGTTGGACAGTATGGGAAAACATGATCAGTTTTACTAGATCGCCGTGCTCTAGCAACAAAAATTGATGTTGAAAGTCTACACTACTATCATAGATAACAATCGAGAGTATAGGGACGGTTATCGTGACGTCACCAGAGCTGTCACGTGATCAGTCGGAGGCAGTGGTGGGCAAAAACAACAACAAAATCCCACGAACTTCGTTATTAAGTATTGGTCTGTCGCGAACATTGTCCCTTTTCTGCTCGATTTATATAAGATTCGCATCCTTTTTCACCCTTTTCTAAGAAACTTCGACATGGTAAACAATTGCATTGTTATTGGATGTGCAAATGGACAGCAAAAAGGTTCAACTTTGAGTTTTAATTGTTTTCCGAAAGACCCCGAGAGAAGGAGGCTTTGGCTATCAACCGCAAGATCTTTGATCCTGCACCTGGGAGTGATGTAAGAGTTTGTGCTAATGGTACGTACGATAGCTTTTCTATAAAGGTATTTTAAACTTTAAAAGGTTATGGTATATCGTCATAACTTTCTAGGGGATGTGTTTCCCCGTGGTTATGCATAGGCAAATACAAATAGTTGTATTCTGATTTTTTTCTTATGTTGAATACCAAATTCTATTACCTGTTTTGTTTTAAAACTAAAGAAAAATACTTCAAAGCTTCGAGTGATGTGTAGGCTTTCAACTCCTCTTCTGTGTAACCACCCGGCGTGTGTATTAGGTAGAGATAAATATCACCAAAACTAACATGGGCCAACCATTGGGGCTTTCAAACCAGCTATCAGAGAGAGAGAAAGGATCTGGTAAGCTTTCTGTACCTTTAGAATACTCAAGTTTTTCATCATGAAAAAAGAATATTGTGCAAATTCATGTTTAGTTCTACAAAATTATTTTACTAGTTATGTACATACAGTTGCAGGTGTAAACTTATTTCTCATGTTAAAGGCAATCGCTATCAATTAATAAATAGTGGCATTTTCAAGATATATAAAATGTGTGACTTTCGAAACCGGCGTCGATAGACGAAGGAAAAAAATGGTAGATGCTTAAGACCTGCGCATTTACAACTGATTTCGATATGTTTCCGTAGTTTGATTTGAATTTTAAGATGTTAATAACTAACAACTTGTATTTATTGCCATTTCCTAATGTTACATCAGTAAAACAGATCAGTAAAACAGTGATTAATCAATTAATACAATTCAAAAACAAAATCAGATTTGTCAACTCGAGCACGATTCCTAAGAAGGGGGGAGGCGTCGCACCTTTGGCAAACATTTCCAGCGTTGCTGTTACGACTGTAATGAGCATACGGAATGGGAAGTTAGAGTGACCCAAAAATTCGTCTGGAAGCCACCCTTTGTATCCCTCATTTACTTAGTCTTGAAGCATGTATTGTAACTTATGTATACCTCAGTTTTAATAGTTTGAATTATGTATGTTGTTCTAGTACTTAATTGTTTGCTCAGAAAGATGATACTTTATTTTGTTATTTTATACGGAGTTGTATATATGTATATGTATAAGTAATATTCCACTAGAAATTAAGAAATTGACGAACCTTGGTAAAATATAATAGTTTACCATATAAATTTCTATTTTCTCTGGTGTTTCCCCATCACATTCTCTTTGTCTTTAGGATACTCTATTATATTGTACTGGCACTATTATATCCAGGTTGTATAATGAATATTCTCATTTAGAAATAGATATATGTTAATTTCGTTACTTGAAAGATTGTATTTAAGTTATGAAATCATGCATGTATGAATTAAGAAGGACGTGATGCTTGTAATACATGGGATCTGAGTTGGAGTTAAATTATTAAATACTTAGATATTACACCCTGATATTGTCACAGTAACCACAAAGAGAGAGAGAGATAGAGAGGAGTCCCATTTGAACTACATGAAAGGAGTAAGGTTAATATCTAGGAATACCTGAGGTAAGAAAGGACACAATAATGTAATAATAACATTAATAAAAGTATAAAGTACTATAAATATCATCTGGAGAATAAAGTAAAGTGATTATTTGAGATAAGAGTAGAAAATAGAGGTAAAGAAGATATCATCAGGACAGCTATTGGCTGACGTGGCACTGATTTAAACCCCATTCAGAGTGGAAGTCAACTCGAAATTCATAATAAAAGATAGTAAATGATTGTTTTGAAGTTGAAAATTATTATGATAGAATAATATAACTACTCAGATCTTATATAATGTCACGAATAGTATAATTCATTGGTTTGTTTGTTATAAATATATTGTTTAGTTCCTAAAAGAAGAATTTTGATTATTTTTTTTTTATTTTCATATTGTTTTATCATTCCTTAAATATAATCATTTTACGAATGGGTTTTATTCTGTACTCTGGTTAAGAGGAGAGAGAAAGATAAACTTCAAGAATCCCCTGAGAAGACGGAAATTATAACCAGAGTGAGCAAGAAAGAAGAAAGGACAAGAGAAAAATGGTACAAGGTTGGAGTACACTCAGTTGACGAGTGGTAATGATTATGATAAATTAGTGGGAATGATTGATATGTAATGATGAGGACGTTTATGCCCTCTCTTCATGACGTCAGTGTTTATTCCAAAGAAATAGGGGAAATTGTGACAACATTCGGGAGGAACAATTAAGGGGACTACACGACCAGCCCGGGGAAGTGTCGCTAATACAATTTGTGTCGTAAGACAGGTTTTTGTCGGCGGAAATAAGGCCTCTAATTAATCTTAACAATCATGTAATGATACGTAATTACGTCATCAACTCCATGTAAAACATTGAATTGAGTTGCCATCAATGTTTATTATAATCAATATTGAAACAAATTCGATCATTTCCATGGTAAAGATCTATATAAAAATTCATCAATATATGTCATCATAAGTTGTGAGATACTCAGACTGCAGATATAACTCTCAACAGTGAAAAGAAAAACTAAGAAAATTCCACAGGGAATTCCAGAGTTTACAGACAGAAAAGGCAATGGTATATCCAGGTTGGAAAAACATTTCCAATTTATGTAATATATTAAGTGAGAAAACTTTTGATAACATCATGGTTAGGTTTCAAATGCAAAGTACAAACTTCCTGAATCTTTAAACTAGTGATTTTAAAACTAAATTTGTTATCATATTCCATGCTAGTAACATCCTGAAAAGACTACCAAACCCCTTGCCCCGCGACCACTTAGAGGAAGGCTAGATCAGTAGCAACTCGAGCAGTTGTCATGGCGTCTGATACTATTTTTGGAAAAAGCAAATTTTGATGACATCACAAAAGTTATGGATGCTTTGTGAATATGGTCGATCATTTTGGTCATTTCAATTTTTAAAAATGTTGGAAAATAATGATTATACCGGTTATATTTTCATTGAACAATCACTAAAATAGCCATGTGGGACACCATGACACCTCGAGTTGCTACTGCTCAAGTCTTACCCCGATCACTTACGGGAAAGAGCTCTCGGAGAAATCGATTTTAAGAGAATCTTATTTTTATATGACACCGCCAGTTCAATTGCCTATAAAATTCAATTGTCACTGCACAGATACCCGCTCTTCCATGTAAAACAGCATATTTATTAATAATCGCCTTGACTCATGTGTCTAACAGTGTGTCATACATCTGTGCAAGTACTATGGATTTGGATGAAACTTTAGTGCGGAATAAACTTTTAATGCATGCAGAAGACGCCTATTGTTTCCTGCAAGACCGCGCACATAAAATACCCTCTCTCATTCGAAGCCTCGCTCACTAGGCGAGCGAAACCATGTGTCAAATGTGTTTGGCGGAATCTTTCTAGACCATAACTACTCTATGCCAAAGTTTTCATTTTTATACCATGTTTTATAAGATTTTGACTATATGTTAACTTGGCTATAATAAGTATGGATGTAAAAGTTCCATCAAAAACGGACAACATTGTCCGATGGGCAAGTCCAATCTATGAGTGGCACACTTCTATGTGAAAGGTGTAATGTTTCCATACGATCGTTTTCAAGTGAGGTGACACGTGCCACATTGGTGTTAAAGCACCTTTTGGCCCTGTTCAGACGAGCGATTTTAGTGGCCCGACTGTTCACACACGGAGCTTACATTGGCTCGACTCTCACCCACTATTGTATTTTTTTTTTTTTCATCTCTTCGGTCGCTGATCATACACAGCTGGCAATGGATGTAGAAGAGGTGGCATGTGCATGGGTTTTATATCGTTCTTTGCAGCGGCGGAAGAGGAGACAGACGTTATTGAGTTCATCCTATCTTAAATGACAGATTTATCCATGGAATGTTCTTCACATTGTATCCAAAGTTACGAGAACATGAACCCAATTTCTTTAATTACATGAGAATGTCCATCAAATCAGGGTAACAGGCTGGTGGAAGCGGTAGCTACTGGCACCTGTCTGTCTGCCTCCGCTCCATGTGATGAACTCGCATTGGTTGAATCCCAACCCCTCCAGCCAATGAGGCGCGCCATCACCATGAAAATACAGTGGCTGTCGCCGTGTGTGAGCGGCCGCATAGCAACATATGTTCCTCGAGTGGCTGAACAGTCGGGCGACTGTGAGGAAAAACTTTGTCGCGCCACAGGCCAGCCACACGCCATTAGTGTGTGCACTCCTGTTCACTTCCATTGACCTGGAAGTCGCGCTTCTAGCAGTCGCGCCACTGAACAGGGTCTTAGGCTTACGTGAGCAAGGTCTATATAAGTACATATATAGACCTTGTACGTGAGCGGCCACTCTGAAGATATAGGCGGGGCACACGCGAACGTAATAGGGTAATACGTTTTGAAATATTAATTCAATCGAAATGCAGCAAACACAAGGTAGTTGTTCTGTCCCGGTACTATACTTCTCATTCCCATTGACTACTGTAACGTCTACACTTGTCTACCTTCCCTTACCCCCCCCCCCTACACGCAAGGCTGTTATGACGGTTGCACTTGTCCGTCTCCCTCCCCCGCCTTCCCCAGCTCGCCCCACTCTACAGAGCAATGTTGTGCAGTCTGCGAGTATGTGAGGTGTGTGTAAAAAGGTCTTCTTTGCCGATCCATACACGTGCGGTTGCATTTTGTGTTTTATCCTTTTTTCTCTCTCATAAAAGCGTTTTGGTTCAGCGAATGGCGGAAGTTATAGTGATTTCAGGCAGTTGAAACATATAAATGTATACACACACACGTACGCGCGCACATACACACACACACACACACACACACACACACACACACACACACACACACACACACACACACACACATATATATATATATATATTATATATATATATATATATACATACATACATACATAAAAATGTATATGTATATAAACACGTACACATGTACACATACACACACAGATACACATGTATGTGTGTGTATATACATCGTGCACGACAGATGATGTTATAGTGTAACCTCGTCTGTGGTATTATATCGTATGTTCTAATCTGCATCAACATATGAGAGAGTCATTGTTCTCTATATTTAAAAGTTCATCTTATCGTTAATTTCACGCAGATTTTCTTTGCTTCTTCTTTAAGTTCAAGTGAACTTTGTAAAAATACTTAAAAAAAAATTATACACACACACACACACACACATATATATGTATTATATATATATATATATTATATATATATATTATATATATATATATATAAAGGATTAATTATTTCCAAATACTCCAGCGCCAAAATCCGGTTTGTGGTCTCCAGATTTGTATTTTTTTATTCAAAATTTGTATTCATTTGTGTATTAACTCAAAGATTTTCATTCTTCTATAAGTTATTTTCTTTTTGCGCCTTAGATTGCAGACATCAAAAGGCAATAAGGTCCATCACACAATGCTACCTTACAGGATTTCCCTCACAAATTCCCTCTTTTTCTGAACATTTTCATTTCAGTGTTCTTAGTGTCATCAGCGATCGCTATCTATCCGGAAGGGCGTCGTAAAGATAGGAAAATCACTTCAGCTTGTACATTCGTAAGCTTCTTTACTTTAACAGTGTCTCTCTCACCTGTTTTTTTTTTTTTTTTTTTAGTATCATTTAAGTCAGTTTTCCCCTTTTTATTCTTTTTTATTTTTTAGTTGTCCTTGTGTCTCGTTTTCTTTGCCTCGCACGTTCGTGATTTATTGCCTGACTCTTCTCCATATTTTAAGTGGATCCAGAAGAAAAACGTTTGTTCTTCGTTATTCACTCAGATATTTTTTTGGAGATAATAGTTGGCTTTGCTGGTTCCGTTTTTAAACTCGCTCGCTCTCTCAGATGTCACACCACACACACACCTCTCTGTCACACACAACACACACAACACAACTCTCCCTGTCACACAAACAAACATACACAAACACTCGCAAAAACAACCACACACTCACACATAAACAGCCGCTCAAAACACACACACACACACACACTGACACACAGTACGTAGACTTGCGCGCAAGTGCACGTAGTAATCGCATGCTCAGTGGGATCTATCATCGAATGGCATATTAAATATTCAAATTCTTTCTTTCATATGTAAAGCGTCAAATGCCGTGTTTCGATAAAGATCAGATAGTTTTTTTTCTTACCATTTCTCTCTCTCTCTCTCTGTTGTGTTTGATACGAGAGTGGGCGAAGATGGGAGCGCGCTTCTGAGGTAAGTAGGGGGACCGGTTGTATTTCTGACAGAGTCCACATTCTGGCCCGGGCGCTGGGAGTGATTTGGGAGTTTACCTTCAATGGCGACCAAGTTTTGGTCCTGTAAATGATATTGCCACTGCGGTCCTCCAGCATCCTTCCCTCTTATAATTCTGGTTCATGTGCATTATGGACTGTGCATCACTAATACCGTGCTCCTTATTCTGATCATTTCGGATCCACCTTCCGATTTTATGTCACAAACATTCAAGCATGCTGGAGAAATGTTACTTATATACCCTGCTACCCACGGTCTCCTCTCCCTTATGCTTTTTTGCCACTCTCCTGGTCTTGGCGGCTCTCGCCATCGCCCTTGACATGCGAGATTCCCAATCACTTGAAGACTTACTAGTTATGCCAAACTATGTGTTAAGTGCGAAAAATGCGTTTCGGGCGATTCAGCGCATATGGCAAGTCCTATGCCTAAGGAATCTCTTCATCATTTTGATAGAGAATAATTATCTATCTCTCATCCTATTTAAATAATCTTTTTTTTTCGTCTTTTTTGTATAGAAATAAAGCGACCCTTCTTGTTAAAAAACTCTGCGCGATTCACTGATACAGAAAGAAAGGGGAATTAATTGATTCCTCTAAACCGGAGCACGCATTTCAGACAAGTTCCTCTGTTCGTGCCAAACAACTTTGATTCACACCCGCGCGCCCTAACGGAATGCTTAATGTGCGCGGACACTTCTCGACGATCCCCGGACCAGGACTATTTGTTTGGGAAGAGGGACAACGGAGACGGCTACGATAGTTGTATGTGGACGCTCGACATCGCTGAAATTGCGCCCCCAACTAGTGGTAATGCACGCGTTAATACGTGCGCTATGCTGGGCTAAAGGGTGCCGAGACGGCAACAAATCGAAGCCGCGCCGATTTGTCCTCGCCTGGCGGCGGACTCGTGACTCCACGCCCTTCCGCGGGTAGATCGTATCCCGGTTCCTGCGTGACTTATTGCACTCCACCTCGAGCTTTGCCCCTAGAGGGCCCTTGTGGATAGGGAAACCGGCGCCCCTATCTTGTGATCAAGAAGTGACGTGTTCGTCCTCTTGCGCCAGAGCTCGTGACCGCTGGTCCAGGGGCAACGGGACGTCATCTTTGCGATATTTTCTTTTTCGGATGTCATCCTTTTAGGATTTGTCATTAAGGAAAAAAATACTACGGCGTTGGTTTTATGGATACTTTTTCTCAGAAGATAGTGAGCTGTGCCCCAGGCGAAATGTCTTAATTCTTAGCTTTGAATATTAATAAGCGAGTTCTCCAAATTAACTCGTTAGTACGCATGGGGCTCCTCTGCTCGAATACATTCGTTCGGAGCAAAAGCTCTCGAGGCTTAGTGCTAATCATACATAAGCTCTCTGTTGTGTGATTACACTGTATGTCCACCATTCTTATTATGAATTTCTCCATTTGTGTATCGTCTTCTTGGGAGGGTGTCAATATGGAGCTTAGACACATGTGACGAAATACATCCCGGTGGAGGATAGAACAGGTAGAGCCAATAGGAGATTGATAAGATGTACTTAAGAACGACTGTACAGACTAGCCGCTACATAGCTCACTAGACAGATCACGATAAAATACGAATGGTATGTGAGCAGCCGACGATGCATGGAAGAGAAGGAGAAGAGAGAGCGGGACTCGAGAGGCTGCCTTTGAGAACAGAGACGAGATGGATTGAAAGACAAGAGATGAGCGCCGCTTCGAACGAGAGGAGCAATGAGGCGGAATCGAGAATAGGGAGAGAGAGAGACGATCGATGGTGTCTTGAGCGAGGAGTGGCCGGAACAGCCCCGCGAGACACATGGTGGATTTTCGGGAGAGGCAGAGAATTTTCGCGAGGTGAACGAGGATGACCGGGCACAGAGAGGGGCGAGTTGAGAGCGAGAGAGAGGGAGTTCAGAGATATAGAGATATAGGTCGTCACGAGGTTCGAGTAAAAGCGATATTTCAAACACTCACAAAAAAAATATGTAAAAAATGAGAAAAAGATAGAGCAGTAAAAACATGCAAACACACACACACAATCCCCTCGAGGTTCAACCACAAGGGTCATTGAGCCACGGACCCTTCTGCTCTTGCCGCACGAAATCCCCCCTCAGGAAATCGTCGACCATCCAATTACGGACTACTGTTCAAATCCACGTTCACTCAGAAACAGTTAAGCAACATCTTGAATCACACTTCCCCGTCATCGTTCTGAACAATAGCGGTGTATAATGGAATCCCGGCCTCTGCTCTCTATTCGCTACTTTGGCGCTGGCGAGCACAGGACAAGGATGCCGGAGGGGAGAAGCCAGGCTTGCCATAGTGCTTTGTCAGTGTATATTTGCCAAGAGCAATTAGCTACACTTAGTACTACTTCGCCTGTCGATAATTGGGTAGGTGGACTGTCTGTTCAGCTGACAGTAAGTGAATTGAACAATCTTATGGGGAGCCGATTCAAAGGAAGTATAACATTTAGATAACAGAGAGAATGGAGAACCAAAGACATACAAAAAAGGAATTAATATTTACAGCATCTGTTCATGTAGTGTTGAGATTAACTTATTGGTGTGTGGAGTTGATATCTAGTTTCTTGCACGGGGAAGATGAAGAATATTGGGCGAGCATGTAATAACTATTGATATAGTAAAATTCTCGAAAATGAGCTCAACCGGTCTAGAGTTATGTATTTAATAGTGTAATGTAGTAATAATACCATCTACTTGTGATTACGGAGAAGATATATCATTCTTAATAACTTATATCAACGTCTACTCCTCAAAAAACCGGCCTTTTTTGTCATACCTCATCTTATGTGACTCCCTTCTACGATAATTGATGTGAATTTATTCATTTACTTGCTTGCCTTTGTACAATTTCTTCGGCGGATTTTGCGTTTGTTATATAGTTTTTGCTCTGTGCGTGCTGTGGATTGTGTGGGTGTTCGGTAAAGGATGAGTGTGTGGTGTTAGGTGAGGGACATGAGCTATAGTTGGGCGGCTGTGGTGTGAGGGTGGCCTATCCCTTCCGTATTTCCAGTGGATGGAGAGTTCGCCACAACGGGCCGTAGATGGATAGATAAAATCGGACTACTAGATCTGTCAGGGACTGGATAACTGTAGCGCACACACCACACAGACACACACACACGCCTGCTACGTCTGCTGCTAGTACGTCATGATCGAGTCTGCTGCGCACACATGGCAGCGAGTTATCCTATATATAGTCGATGTTGATTTAGTTCGTTAGCGTTCGTTAGTTGTGGATGTTGTCGTATCTATCGTGCTGATGCTACTGTCTCGTGTCTCTGAGGATCAATCTGTGATCTGTTGTCTCTTATGTCAAATCGTTATATATTATCCTCGTTGTATTATCAATCTATATAAATATCTTATCTTAATTACTTATAATCTTAATAATTTATTAGTTAACAACATCAAGCCTAACATTATAATACAACCAAGTATATAACCGTATCGATTCTACTACACAAATAAGGTTAAAAGATAGATTATATAATACTATTTCGCCCACAATAATAGTAATACAGAACTTAATATTAATTATTCAGTTACATTACCGAAAATCTTATCACGTATGAATAATTAATATTTAAACCAAATAAATAGGAATTTTATAAGTTAATTAATTCGTTGAAAGAGCAATCAGCTAAGTGAATAGAGTCAGACAATTATTACCGTAACGTTATTATATACTTTCTCTTTCTATCATTTATTTATACATACCACACACACACACACACACACACACACACACACACCACATATAGATATTAAGAATCAGACGGAGTATATATATAATATTATACCGTATATCTATATCCGGGTGACTATGTCAAAGTGTGCTGTTCGCGTGCTGTTGTGGAATTGGTGTTTCATAGCTTATATATTAAAATATATATATACACACGCACGGGCAATCACACATAATATACATACATGTGTATATACCAATATTCAAGCGTATGCATGTGTGTTAAAATATAAACGCCCGTAATTCTGCGCGATAATAACTATCCTCCTTCATGATATTCCGCTGTGTTTGCTGATGTATATATACTGGTGCGACTTCACAAAACCCAAAATAATATTTTTCATTATTAAATTATTTTCATATCGAAAATGTGTGGGTGTGTTGTGATTCCCGCGCAGCCCATGTTATAGGTTATATGTGAGCTAATAGAGATACATCAAAACATGGCTTACAGGTATACAGATAATTATATAGAACTCCCCTAGCGGCACTGTGAGAAAGGTATTAGTAAGGGTTTAGTATATAGGTAGTATAGTAGTAGTATATATAGGTGTGGTTTAGTGTTGAGTGTTGTGAGTAGGTGTAAGGGTTGGCACTGGGGGGAGGGGTAGTGTGTTGTGGAGGGAGGGATGTGTGTGTTAGGATGGGCTTAGGAGAAGGTTGGCACTGGGGGTGGGGAGAGGTAGGCGGCGCGTGTGCGTGTGGTGTGTAGTGGCGAGGATAAATGGTGTGTTTGTGGCTCGATGCTGTGGGGATGTGTGATGGTGTATGTAATGTGGCAGTGAGGGTAAGTTAGAGGTGGGTATTAAGTTAGGTAGTGAAATGCGTTGGCACTGGTGGGTGAGTGGGATAAATGTGGAGATGAGGGTGTATAGTGGAGGAATGGTTGACCACTGCGGTAGGGAGTGGAAGGTGGGGTTAGAGGGAGAGTAAGTGTTAGGCGGCCATAGTGCAGGGTCGAGAGGGTGGGGAATGAGGGAGGTGAAGGGGTGGGATAATGGATATATATGAGTATATATGTTAGGTGAGGGGATCAGGCTTCCTGCTGTCATACTGAACTCCCGGTATTGATGAAATCGAGCTTGCATATAGAGAGGCGTGATATATTATATATACTATATTTACACCTCTGCACGAGTGAGCCATAGAGCACGAGGGAAAACGAAGCACACAATGATATGATTATTACTTATATGTGACGTAGAGTCGATGAGGTATTGTGATACATAGGTAATGGCGAAGAGAAAAAGAGATGGGAGGTAAAGTAGTGAGATAGGTGAAAGTAGGAAAAGATGATTATAGAATATACTAATATAAATGAATAGAAGAATAAGAGCATTAAGAGGTAGAGTAATGGAATATGAAGAGAGGAAGAGGTAGAAAGATGAGGGAAATAAGGGATGATAGATAGATTACGTATAAGGAGAATCGATGATTAGAGGTTATATAAAGGAACAGAATAACTAGAATTTTAAAACCCGAGATGGGATTAAGAATATAAGATATCTCACAATAGAAAATAAAAAATAGACAAATTAAAAATAAGGAAAAACATATCAAATGCTCAATACACTGTTTCATCTCTCTCATCTTTATCCCTCGCATCCCCTACACTACAATTAATACACAATAGCCTGATATTAAACACTCAAGCATAATAGGCTACAGCTGAGTCAATCTCAAGATGGGTAAATTATAACCTAGAATCATAAGAATCGCACAGTCCTTAATATATACCATTCATAACATCGATAAATGAACAATATATTATATTATACATTTATTATACACTACATATAAAATTGGGCATCTTACATATATTACTAAAGACAGAAAAAAATATTATATAGATATAAATATAATAAAATATAGAGAAGATGAGAGAGATTTAAGAAAGCACAAAGAAAGAGAGAGGATAACAGAGACGTAGAGATGATAGAGAGAGGAAGAGAAAGGTAAGGTGAGAGAGATTATATAACAGGAACAAGCACAAGTCTAGACAGACATATGTACATAGTACCAGACTTATACTCAGAAAGAAATAAATGAAAGAGCTGGGATAGACATATTTGAGATTAGTCATTCGTACAGGTGTACAAGGGGATGGCACACGTCACGCTATGTATATGCACCAGCAAGCACGCTGATGATTCTTGAATCTAAAAAAACCTGGGTATATGCTAGGTATTGATAACTACCTTTTGGGTGCAAACTGATATTTTAAAAAAACAGGTTTAGTTCGATGATAACATTAGATACTAACAAATCAAATCGGCATAAAATGTAGCGTTACCTATACGCGTGCATGAGTACTCATACGATTTATTGCTTTATGTATGTTTGAACTGATTAATGTCATTAATTATATTATTATGTGTGACCACTCACCCTTTATTAATTATTATTCAGTTATTATTATTGTTAATTGATTATCGTCACATGGCTATAAAACTGTTATCTTTTTTGCGTTATTCGTGGCTCGTTGCACGTGTTTATATAAATTACTGATAAGTTAAGATCATAATTCTTTGTTATTTTCATTTCCTCCATTAACATCATTATCATTATTTCTCTTATCTACTATATACATCATTTATAATTTTCCTATTCCCCCTTTTTTTGTTAGTAGTTCAATTATCTATTAGCAAAATCACAAGCTTATTGCTATGAGTCAGATCATTAACTTAGGTCTAAATCATGCCCTGCGGATTCGCCATTATTTACAATTAAATATCGCTTTATTGTTATTTATTTGATTGATCCTATTTTATTCAATTAACTATTATTTATAAATGTTATTATTATTATTTCAGTTAGATATCATCATTCGTTATATATATTATTCTAAATCGATTCATTATGCTCTGTTTTTTTAATTTATTTTAATTGATCTTGCATTTATTATAATTTTATTACTGTCAATGATCATGGGTATTTATAATTTGAAAATTATTATCATATGTTATTGACAGACATATGGAACGATAGGGTAAAAAAGTCATATTATATATCTAATTCGTTAAACGCCATATTTTCAAGATTATACACCAATATTACATGACACAATTATAAGAATTTTGATATTCCTATTAGATTAAAATAAAAATTTATTGTTAATAGAAATTTCAATTAAACAATTTATATATTTAATTATAAATCTTTTCTTACGTAAGAATTTTAGCTCTCAATATTTTATACTTTAAACAAAATAATGATATTATTCTAGACAATAGCAATAAGGAATAATGAAAAGACAGGTAGTAAAACAAACCTCAATATTAAAAAAGAAATAAATATAATAGGTAATTATAATAAACGACCTTTAAGAAAAGGTTCGAAGAAATCATATACACAAAAACAAAAAATAAACAAAGGAACACAAAAAAAATTACACTATGTAATATTATGTCTTAATCTGTGAGATGAAAATCAGCTACTTCTTTTCTTTAGATTCCTTCTCTTTGTAATAATAGAGTGATACTATTGCTATTGTGTTGGTTTAATACATTTTATTTATTTATTACTGATCTATTAGGTCCGAGATAGAATAAAGACTGATATACTCTGATTCAGGAAAGAAATGATGCTGCAGTATAAAGTAATTGTGATTTTTGGTGAAATGAGAAGCGTATTATTATATTTACTTATTCTCGTTCATATTATTTGAAATAATAAATCAAATTATAAAAGAATGTAATGATAGAGTAGCCCACTATAATAACAACGGAGAATTAAGCACTCAATTATTTCCACACATAATTGACTAATAATAATGATAGATAATGATGTAATATATAAATAGTATAATGCCGCAGTAAGTAATCCCTGATAATAATTAATGATGGGATAATATTAGTATATAATAATAATAAAAACAATATAGTAAAATAATAGGAATAAACAATGAGCCCTTCAACACACTTAGATAAAGAGTGAAATCTTAACATAATCTCACATCCCCCTCTAACTAATAATGGATCCTCTAAATATATAGATAATACACTTAATGACAATGACGTGAATAATAGTTAATACACGATAAAGGATGAGGATTGATTATATAATGAATAATAATTAGTAATAAACAACCAGCAAACAATAATAAGAAGAATGAATTTTATGTTATCTGTTTTATTACTCATTTCATTATCATCACTCTTGTCGTATTATCCATCCTCTCTCCATTTACTTCATATTGTCTAATTTTGTATTATTAGTCGGCCTCTTCCATCTACTATACCTCTCATTATCACTTAAGTGTTCCGGTACATCCCTTGTCTTTATCTCCTCCTCTCTTTTCATCATAGTATTTGTCCTTGTGCCTATCCCCATTTATTATCATTATCTATATTATCTTACTCCATATATTCTTATCCCCTAATCTAATTACCCCATTCCTATCAGCCATATCACACACTCTGATAATCCCCTCCACCGACGTACACCAAGTTTATAACCCCCCCTCCCATTTCCTCACCAGTAATATGTCAATCCATTTATCCAATCACTTATTCAAAATTCTTAAAATGTTTAAAACTAGGCCTTTGTTTCCACATATATACAGATAGATACCTCTCATTCCACTCTGTGCCATAACCCCGCATGCTCACCCTTTCATTCATTTCCTACCCTCACTCGCGTCTCCTTTGAATATGCTCCCCATGCCAACTTCACTTCCTCCTCCTCTTCAGGAATGTCTGGACACGTACCTCCCCTCCTAACTACACCCTCGCTCCCCCGGACGCCCCTATATCAAAGACACACTGGTTTACCCCCATCACCGACTCCCTCCGGCGCCCCTCCTCTCCGGCGACCACCTGCCGTGAATTCGATGCCTCTGACGCCGGCGTCGGACCGTCTAACCCATTTTCACTCGTTTTATAACGCCAAGGGGGAGGTATGAGGGAAGGTGAGTGAGGACTCCCTTGCGGTTGGAGTTGTAGAATGAGGGGTGGTGGGGATGGAAACGGTCCGCCTAATCGCAGATTAAAAACGTCCTACCCACTCTCTCCCTATACCGTCGCCCCCAGCCCCCACTTCCGCCCAGACCAGTTCTTCCTACCTTGCGAAGGGGGAAAAATAGTTGTGTACTAAAGAAAGGCCCAAGCGCGGTTTAAATGATCTCAAATGGATTTATATAGTATGTATATATTAGTGGTAGTGAGATTTAAGTAGATCCAGGGATGTTAATAACTAGTTAGAAATAAGAAAGATGAACACAGTATATAATATATGCAATAGTATGTAGTTTAGTGGTTATTAGAATATGTTTAAGTTATAATTAATTTTTATTATTGTATATATTTCTTTGTATGGTATTTGTATGGCATGTAGTAGAATACGATGAGAGTCAATGGGAATGATATATATTCAGTGAGAAGTAAGTGGAGAACCTAAGTCAAATTGTGTTACAGAATACAAATAACTATTCAGTTCCAATCACGAGCCATCGTCACATTCATAATTCTTTCAAAACGGTAATAATTACGAGCATACAGCTCGATTAATATCAACTATATTATAACAAGACTGTGTGTGTCTGTGCGCGTGATTTTCTCCGACCAGAATAGATCCGGCCCAAGGTGTGTATGTGGAGAGAAGTGGGAACGATAGACTGAGTACTCTTTGAGAAAATGAGAAACCATAAGAATCAGAAATGAGAAATACCAACATAAATAAGAACACGTTATGAACGCAGGAGAGAGTGAAGAAGTCAAACTGACACGGAACGAGAGAGGACAGAAAGTGGATGAGAGATAGAGCGAGGTTCATGAAGTATACATGAAGAGGCCCCGTCGGGAGCTCGAACCGGGTCAGGACTGATGAGACTGATAACGAATGGAAGAGCAGGGTAGGAGGGATGGGAGAGCTCGACGAGAAAGAAGGGGAAGGTTTTACGAGAGAAGATGAGATTTAGAAGATTCAATGTAGGATGTTCCGAATATTGATGATGTGATTAATTTGAAATTGGAATGAGTATATTATGAGGATTATTGACGAGAAGTGGGAGAGACGGAGAAGATTTGCAAAAGAAACAGAAAGAAGAGTTTGTAAAGAAGACAATCAAGGGAAAGTGATAATGTATTTATACTTAGTTGATAGATATTCTTACTATTTACGAAACAAGTTTACTGACGGAAGATTTCTCGATGGACCAGAAAGAATAAGGCAGACATGGTCAAACACGTAGTGCAAGACGTAAGGAACGTGCATGAGCTATATAGCAACATAGTGAAGAAGTGAAAAGTCCGTTAATCCACAAGAGAATAAGTATTCAAGAAACGTCACAGAGACAGAGAAAAATAGCATTACAGGTAGATTTGAAGTCTCACGCTCCCGTTAACGACGAGAGACCGGCGGGGAGACGAGTCGAGATAACGTTGGAGTGCAACGGGTAGGATTGGGGGTAGGAGAGGGGGGAATAATCTCTCTCTCTCTCCTTCTCTCTCTCTCTCTCTCTCCTCTCTCTCTCTCTCTCTCTCTCTCTCTCTCCTCTCTCTCTCTCTCTCTCTTTCTCTCTCACACAACACACACACACACACTTTTTCTGTATGCACCATGTATATCTGTGTACACACACACACATATGTATATATACATACATACATATATATAGTATATATATATATATATATATATATATAATATATATATGTAATGCATGCATGTATATATCCACGTATATATATGAATTCATATGTTTGGTATATATTGTATATACATACATGTATAATGTATATGTATATATTGCATATGAAAATAAGCATATGTCTGTTTATAGATGTTATGTATATAAAAAGTATTATGTAATATGATATATATTTATACATATATACGTATATATATGTATGTATATATCTAAATTTAGTCACATACATACATACATATAAATATATATATAATATAATATATATAATATATATATATATATATATAATATATACACACACACAACACACACACACACACACACACACACAACACACACACACACACACACACACACATATATATATAATGTGTGTATAGATATACCCATGTTCAAGACTGAATGATGACCGAGAGTGATAAGAGGTACTGGTAACGACTCTCACACCCACAAACTCACTCTCTCTCTCTCTCTCTCTCTCTCTTTCTTTCGGTTTCATAAATCCAAATGAATTAACTGAAATTCTGATTGTCCAGTCCTTATATATTAGTATATATATATATATATATATATATATACATATATATATATATATATATATTTCTAATAAATATTGTGCAAATTAAACAATCTATTAACTCATGCTATCTCGTGAATTTTTCCGTTTAAGCAGTCCATCTATAGCTTCCCAGGAACTCACCCCCCACGTGCCAATCAAACAAGCATTCGCATTAGATAACTGAGGCCGGATTCTCAAACGCGTTAAGGCGCTGTATCTCCTTAAGGCGCCTTAACTTACGGCCGAGCGTCTTACGGCCCATATACACAGAGCAAGGACCCGTCCGATATTAGGTTGAGGCAAGGGAGAGCAGCCTTTAGCGCTTTCCGGCGGGCGGGAAATCAACTCTCTTCGCTCTTGTACAAGGGAAATACGGCAGGACGGTTAAGGGCTCCAGTTCGCCTTAACTCTTTTGAGAGTCCGGCCCCTGGTACATCTAGAGTCCACCCAAGACCGTACCCAGAGCCGTGGAAGTGCACTAATGTAGTTTTCGCATTTCCTAGGTATTCTCATGGTGGGTCCTGAGGTGTTGATGCTATCCCGTTATGTTTGCTTAAGGGACAGGGTAGTCTGTGCATTAAAAGATCATTTAGCGTTGCAATTTTCTTTCACCGAAGGACTAAAACTTGGTATCTTTTTACACGTAGTCTTCCTTCTATGGTTTGAAACTTTAGGTCCAAAGATTGGTAATAGTGTCGGAACAGTAATTACTGCATCGACCGGTTCTGATAAAGGAATATTGCTTGTTGCTTAGAATCACGTCGCGCGAAATTTCTACAAGGAAAGGGCCAGATAGAGGGTCTTACAAGTAAATACACACAGAATATTCCACTTAATGCTTATGCCTGCTCTATGGGTCATCCTCTTCCCCATATCCTTAACGCAGTCGTACCAATTCCTTACACGCTCCTTCATCCACATTTCCGAAGTTTATAAATATATCACCATTTACTTTTTTTAAGCTCGTTTCCCTCACTCCCCAGGACGAGGTTCCCAGTTACATGCCTCCCACAGTCGTCCCGCCAACCAGGTGGGTAAAATACAAGCGCCAGTGGCATGGCTTCCAGATGCCTGTGATCACGTGCCAGCCCCTGGGACGCTTCGGGAATGTCATGGGCGAATATGCCACGCTCTTCGCCCTCAGGAGGATGTACAACGCCTCGGTCGTCGTCGCGCCGGCCATGAGCTCGCAACTCAACGGCACTTTCCCGCACCTGTCGCTTCCTCGGCACCCAGGTCAGGCTAGAATCTAGACCTAACACACACGCACATATATAGGTATATATATGTATATATATATGCATATATATATATATATATATATATATATATATATATATATATATATATACATATATATATGTAATACATCACACATCACACATACACACACACACACAAACACACACCACACACATATATATAATATATCTATATATCTATATATATATATATATATATATATATGATATATTATGTATATATGTATATATATATATATATACAAATAATATATTATGTATATATATATATATATATTTATATATATATATATATATATATATGTATATATAATATAGTATATAATATTAGTTTTATTATCTTCTCTCTCTCTGTATATACTCATTATATATATATATATTATTAATATATATATATCTTAGGTATCTATTTATCTATCTTACTCTATATTGTATGTATGTATTGTATGTATGTATGTATCTATCTATCTACTATTATCTATTATATATAGAATTATACTTGTTGGTATATGTATGTATATATAGGCGTGTGTGTTGAGCTGGGCACACATATACATATGCATTCATAATACCACAAATCATACATAGCAACATAATATATACACTACACACACCACACACAACACACACATGCACACACGCAACACACACGCACACACAACACACACACGACACACACACACACACAAGGCGACACACCACGGACACACACACATCACACGCACAGCACACACACACACGACCACCTTGGGGGTGACACACACATATAGTACTATATATAGTATAGAGTATATAATATCTATATATTTATTATATTATATAGTATATACACAATTTACATATATGTGTTGACATGTGTATGTAAATGCATGCCCATGACATTCATCAGGCTTGCTTTACCTCAATCAGTAACTCCAATAGATAGTTGCAATAGATATTTTTCCCTCCAGCCATAACGCCCACAGTGCGA
>NW_020870145.1:12500-20000 GCF_003789085.1 Penaeus vannamei | reverse complement strand
CCCCATACACAAGGAGAAGAAGAAGGAGAAAAAAATCCCCTTATCCCCTCCCCCCCCCAAAAAAAAAAAAAAAAAAAAAAAACGAGCAACCAGAAAAAACAACGCAAAGAAATCGAACGAGTTTGGCGGGAAGCTATTGATCTCACGCGGGCGAAATCCGGTTCAGTCGTGCTTGGACCGCCAGGCGAAGAAGGTCAAGATGAATTCCTACGTAGTTATTCGCGGAGTCGGAGAACTGCGCTTGGTAAGGAAAATGAGTGAGGGTTTTTATGCAATGGGAGAAAGATATCGAAATAGTGAACCAGAACTGAAGTAGGCGTTACGTAGGCTTAATGTACCTTGGGTTGGGGCTTTTTTCTTGTCAGATATAATAAGCTCTGTCATTTACGAGATGGATTGATACGTGTGAGCCCGTTTTCGACAAAACGAAGATTAATCAAGGCTTCACGACCGCTTTCCCGACTACAACGCAAGACTATTTCGTACTCAGAAACTCTGGGTACGAAAAACGAGGACTTAAAATTGCATTACTGACTTTTTTTTTTTTTTTTTTTTTTTTTTTTTTTTTTTTTTGCTTCACTGGCAATTACTTAAAGTTGAATATTTTCTGACGGGAAGATATTAACGTTTTACTAACGTTCTTAATGTGTTCATTACCATTATGCGTATGGCTCTTACCTACGCACTTATACTCACCCACCCACACTCATTAACCCACACATACACACTTCACACATACACAAGCATACACACACATGCACAAACTCACACCCATACACAGACAAACACACACAGACACCAGGGGCGGGTCCAGAGAATTTTTTTGGTGGGGGGCACAGGGGGTAACAACAATAAATGTGGAGTGGCCGCCCATAAGTGACAAAAATTAAGGCTGCCCACTTATATATTTATATTATACAGTTACACATTGTTCAAGCTTTCATCTTGCTTTTCTTGGCCACATTAAACCTGCTGGGTGTACTTTAACCATGTGGTAGACTAACACAGAACACTATGATGTTTGCTGTACAGTTAGTCAGAAGTTGGTGCTTCTAGCTCTGTACAGTGAACAAAGCAGTGTTCTTCTGTGTCGTAATTACTTTAACTGAGCACCACTTAAGTTCTTAGAATGTAATGGTGAAGTTACACGAGTTCATGCGCGGAACCACTTCCTTCTTTTTCCAAAATAAAAGCCTTCTTGAGCTCTTAACATAGTCTATTAAAACGACGTTTCAGCTTTGTTTCCGCCTTACGGTGCAGCGTCGGTAAAGAAGTTTACGCAATGATTGACATTACGACGGGTGTCCCCCCCCCCCCCCCGTGCCACCATGAAGCCCCGACTCTGACAGACTGTGGGTAGAAACGAGAAAATGTGATTTAGAGTATTAGAGTAAGCCATGGCTAGATTTTTTTTTTTTTTTTTTTTGCCAGAGAGGTGCAAATGAGATGAAAAAATACAAAAGGTTATCAACGCTGGTCTGATCATTATGCAACAAACTATGTAGGCTGCAAGGGGAAAATGATGCGACGATAAGATGCCGATGATTCGTGATGTTGATTAATGCGTGTTGCAATGGCACCGAAACTCCGCCCAGTCTCAGAAAGGGGATACCTGGCAACTCACTTTGGACTCAAAATCGCCAAGTACGTTTTTTCCCAATTATTATATTATGATGATATTTTTAGAAGTAACTGGTATGACATTAAAAAATATTTTATATGGGTTTTATAATGCCAATTATATATAAACATAAGTATTAAGGATTAGCTGGTTGAAATCAGACGAAAATCGGAATACTCCAGTGCCCTGAGTGAGTTGCCAATGTTACTTTTTTCCAGAGATTAAGCTCACCATAGTTGATTAAATCTTTGTTGGCGGAATAAACGAGAAAACGTGATCTAGAGTAATAGAGTAAGCCATGACTAGATTTTGTTTTTGTCAGAGAGATGCAAATGAGACGAAGAAATACAAAAGGTTTTCGACGATTCGTGAGGAAAAATTGTGGGTGGGTTGTCTATGGCCTTTCTCATTAAGTTTTAACGGTAATCATGAGTGAAAGAGGGAATACTGGAAGTCAGGAATGAGTAGAAGAAGAGTACCTTTAAGGAGTAGTGAGGAGTGGGTGTTTGGGATTGATTGTGAGTGTACTTTAGGGCTTATGGCAGAAGACATGGAGTAGATTTGTACTGTAGCATGGTGAATGGTCAAGTTTTAAGGAGTATACCAAGGATGATGGGGATGGACTAGCTTGGACTTCGGGTATGCTAAAAATAGGTGAGGGAAGACAGAGGGAGTAATTAGGGGGGGTATGTAAATTTCTTGGGATAGGTAAGTTTTCTCAGACTAAAAATGGTGCCAATTCAGGCATCATCATTTTCGCAAAGAAAACTAAAACTCATGGGAGTCATTTCCTCCCGCTCTTCTTATTTTCTGTCTCTGTCTCTTTATTCCATTATTCCTCTTGTTCTGCCACTCACCCTCTTCCTTTCCTCTTTCCCTTCATATTCTTCAAATTTCAAAATCACCTGATAAAACAAGGCAAAAAAAAAAAAAAAAAAAAAAAAAAAAAAAAAAAAAAAATATATAATATATATATATATATAATATATATATATATATATATATATATATATATATATATATATATATATATATATATATATCTGCGCATGTAACAGGGATCCACCATATATGCAGGCTCGTTCATGTCTTGGTCCATGTATATGCAATATAGGATCCAAGGAGGTCAGGAGAAACATATAGATGCATAGACGGGCATTTGACAAAGTGAAAAGTATGGATATCTACAATTACCATCCCAGGAGACAAGGAGAATGCAATAAACATGAATAACTAATGACAGGACTAGAAATCATTAACTAGAACTCATATATGTATATCTATGCGTTATATGTGTATGCATATATCACGGACTGTTTGCCTTTGACACGCATACTAACAAACATATTGCTTCGTGAGTATCATCATTGTATACTCTCTCGTAACAAACAAAAGCATTCCTTAAGGATTCACGTAAGATGAAGACAGCAAAAGGGTCAGACAGGGGAATCCTATATCCCTAAAGCAATTACTATTCATAACTCGAAAGGAATCTTTAGGACGATAAAAGAAGAAAAAAGAAGAAAAGAAGTAAATAAATATCAGTGGAGAACACTTGTGCCCTCTAAGATATCCAGAAAAAAATATCGATGACTGTAAATATGTGGGGATATATGTAAGTCTGAAAAAGAATAACATTAAAGCGAAACTATATTTTAAGTAACGTAAATGAGTACATGGTTAGCAAACCGAGGGATTGGAAACTGAATAGATCAACAGAAAATGAAATAAGAAAGGTAAAAAAGAATAAAAGAGAGATCGGTATTGGGAAAGGTTGGCAGACTATCTCGGCCGGTTTGTTAAGTTGTTATCTCGGCCAAACCCAATGAACATTTTTATACGGACGTGCATATACACTGAAATAAATGTATGTCTAATAATCTAGACAAGCTACCGTATAGATAGATGAATTTATATATATCTGATAGATAAATGTGCGTTTATTTCTGTGTATATGCATGTCCGTATAATGAATATTCATTGGGTCGGGCCTCGTGCAATTCTAACAAACCGGCCGCATATCACAAGGATACTGGAAATGGGCCGAACACAGAAGAAAATATAACAGAAGTTGGAAAGGGACATTATACACAAACACAAACACACATACAAACGCACACACAGACACACACAAACGCACACACACACATACAAACACGTGATTTATTGATTTATTTATGAATTCATTCAATCAGTGACACGATTTTGAATAGTCATTGTAAAAATCACCTAAACACTTCTGTTTGTCCGCAGGAGAAAGGGCCTGTTCAAGACATCGAAGCTCATGGTAGGTACACATTTCCTTTTTCTGTCGTGTCTCGGTTTTCGTACTTTTAATTGATTTAATTCTCAGTTTCCCAGGTAACCATGAGTAGCTAAATGAATATATATATGAATGAGTGGCCTTTAGTACATTGATCCTCATAGTAAGACATTTCTCCTCTTCCTCCTTCCCCTGCCAAAGCCTCTCCTTAACGGCCCTGTCACTCCCTCGGCAGAGGTCCTCGTGCGCATGTCCTGGGTCGGGATCTGCGGCTCGGATGTGTCCCTGGCGTTCAAAGGGAAGCTGGCGGACTACGAACTGGAGCCGCCCCTGGGAGTGGGACACGAGGCTTCGGGCGTCGTGGCCAAGTGTGGCTCTGGCGTCAAGAACCTGAAGGCCGGTCAGTTCCTGTTTGACTTTTTTAACTTTTCCTTCTTTATTTGTCTCTTCTCTTCTCTGGTTTTAGGAGCAAATAACCACGGTGATTTTGGTGTTGTGACTCAGGTGACCGCGTGGCCTTGGAGCCCGGAGATCCCTGCGGTTCTTGCCAGTTCTGTCGCGGGGGACATTATAACACCTGCGAGACCTCCTGCTTCCACAGCTCCCCCGTGCCTAATCCAGGATGCCTCAGCCGCTACTACAAGCACAGGGCCGACCTTTGCCATAAGTAATTATACCGGTGTTGAACGTTGGTAAAGGGAAATCGAAGACATTTACTTTTGGTTTTTACTTTCATTAGTTCGGAATTTTCAGGTGACATGATTTCACACCTGCAGAGGCTTTCGCGTGAGACACCTCAGCAATGGCTTTCTTACTATTCCATCTGCTCTTCAGTTAAGATTAATGCAATCCTCTAATATCTACCTATATACCTCCATCTAACATTCCGCAGAGTATATCCATTCCCAGAATCGTATTAATTGGTGTTTCAACATTTAATTATTGTCCCTTTTGGATATTTTTTTTCACCTTTACTGGCACCAGAATGGGATGCAAACTAGACATTACCGGATCACAAACTGCTTTGGTTTTCACTCCTGTGAATAATTATACGTGCAGGCTAGCATAAATTTAGTGTTATATACCAGTATGTATGTACATTATAATAATGATATGTAGTTAACGAATAAATGGCAGGATCATTTACGAGAATGATAAATAAATGAAAACAATGTACACAGTTGTAAAGATACTAGTTTTTCATTAAAATGGTGGAATCTAACTATAATAGACACCTTCTTCACAAATATACATTAACACGTAAGAAAATGTCGTTCTTGAGCTTTTTACCGCCACCTTTCTTCTTGTAGTTGGTCTTTGCCTAAGTATCCCCTCTTCACTTATCATCCACCAACTGATTAAAACGTTCTCCTGGGTAAACGACAGACTGGAAAAAATGCGGTATTATCACATTTTACTTCTTTTTAGCTTGATAACAGAATGCCAAATGCAGTTAGAGAAATTCACATTTTTCCTCCGGACTTGGAACTTACTCCTTAGTTTAAGAACCTCCGTTATGTAGTGTTCGGCCATTTCGTTATTTGATACACAAGGGCATTCTGTGCAATTGCTGTACATCCACGCCTGACTGCCACACGTTGACCTCTCTGTGACCCCCAGGCTGCCAGACACCGTGAGCCTGGAGGAGGGCGCCCTCATCGAGCCCTTCGCCGTCGCCATCCACGCGTGCCGCCGCTCCGGGGTGTCCATGGGGACGTCGGTGCTGATCTGCGGCGCCGGTCCCCTGGGGCTGCTCGGCCTCGTCGCCGCGAAGGCCATGGGCGCCTCCAACATCCTCGTCACGGGTCGGTTTCGCTGATATTTTAGCATGAAAAATATACACGGAATTATCACATTTTTCTCGATAATGCTCATGACAAAGAACCGAGCCCTAGAATCCTTCCTCGCAGACATTAAACCGAAGCGGCTGGAAGCGGCCAAGCGGATGGGCGCCCACCGCACGCTGCTGGCGGACGGGAGCGAACCCCGCGCCTTCGCCCAGAGGGTCAGGCAGACGATGGGGTGCATGCCGGAGGTCAGCCTCGAGTGCAGCGGCGTGGAGTCCGCCCTTGCGTCGACCATATACGTAAGTCTTTCGGGATACATTTCCAGAAGGTTCTACCACGAGAGCTAAATGCGCTCCGACCCTTTGGCGAAGTCAAAATTACGACCTAATGTGCGGCCGCGATGTCCTCAGGCCACGAGGATGTGCGGCGTCGTGATGGTGATGGGGCTGCCCGCGAAGGACGTCACGCTGCCCTCGTCAACGCTGCCATCCGCGAGGTCGACATCAGGGGCGTGTTCAGATACGTCAACTGGTAGGTGGGACTCGACCTTCGTAAGTGATAATCTGATATACTAAATTCATGGTATAATGCGATTCTGTGAGACTAAATGTGATTTTTTTTATATAAACTTTTATAACCTCGACCATTCTGACCTATTTTCTCGCTCTCGGCGTATACATAATACATGCATTGTGCATCACGTTTAATTATTTTTCGTGACCTTGGCCTTTCCTGTAACCCCCATCTCGCCAAAGGGACTGAACGCCCTTTCCATCCCGCAGCTACCCCACAGCCATCGAAATGATCTCCAAGGGGCTGGTGGACCTGAAGCCCCTCATCACTCACTGCTTCAAATTCGAGGACTTCCAGGAAGCCTTCGAGATTTGCCGCGACGGAGCTGACGGAGTGATCAAGTGTCTCATTTCTTGCGAGTGAAAGCGCAATTGTCTATTTCCTTGTTCACTTAAGACAACTGGAGATGACAGACTGATAAGCTGTATAAACACTTGTAAACATCCTCCAGAGAACGATAACAGCCACATCAATCAGACACAGCGGTTCTCAGAGATCCTATATATACGAGATCTCACATAAAAAACGCGACCCTTAACTTTGAATAGAAAGCGTGCCTGTTAAATTGAGGAAAGAAAAAAAAAATAAACATGAAACAGAAAACGCGCATGTTAAATTGAGGAATATCCACATTCTTTCAAACCAAAGCTACCTGCCTCCAGAAACAGTCTTCGACCTTCCTACTTTTATTTTTCATTTATTTTTATTCTTTTAAGGATCATCACAAGTTGCTTCAAATCCTCTATACGGAAGGCGTATTCTGTGAGATAACACAAAAGAACCGAGTTGAGGGAAGTGGCAAATTATCGTTTTTTTATCACAGTTTGAAGAACTAGAGCGTCTGCTTTGAAGTGAGGTTTCTCAACTGTACTAACACAATTTTATATAAATGCGCATGTATAAAGTGTGCTTTTCTTGATTTTAAAAATTCTATCATCTGTTACTGTGCATGTTTTCATACGTTACCAGGTCAAAATTCTTATTCATGAATTGGTACTGATAGATTGTCACTGTATTTGTGACGAATCAATTGATGTACATTGATGTATATACATAGACATGTCTATGTCTATGTCTATATATATATATATATATATATATATATATATATATATATATATATATATATATATATCACACCACACACACACACACACACACACACACACACATATATACATATATATATATATAATATATATATATATATATATATATATATATATATATATATATATATATATATATATTAACTG
>NW_020870145.1:0-7500 GCF_003789085.1 Penaeus vannamei | reverse complement strand
ATCAATTATCATTACCTCTGACCGAATCACCAATCTGAGTTTAAGTGAAATTACATGGGCTACAAAGTAATATGAGGTAAATGAAAAACCACATAAAGCGAAAACTGAAGAAATAATCACCTCCGGAAGATGTTCATCGCCCTGAAATTCCCGAACATTTCGACGAGGTCCACCGCCTTGGGAGCTTCAGGTCCTTCAGAAGCTTCCTCTGCGGCGGGAGTTTCAGCCGTTTCAGAAGGGTCCTGGACTGAAGCTGGTACTGCGGGCTGCTGCGCCTCGGACGTCTGAGAGCATGCGGGAAGAGGAACTCGGACTCCCGAAGGAGCAGAAGGGCGATGGGCCCCAGCTTTGCTATCCAAAAGCGCCAAGAGACGACTTTCAGCGTTTGATAAGCACAGGTCCGCCCACGCCCGCCCACGCTCTCGCCCAGTCGAGCTCCCACGAAAATCCGTTAACGCACAATTGTTTGTAACAACTGTAATATACTCGTCGCACACCCTGGCCTGACGAACGGCAGATTTCAAACCAATGTAATAGCGATTTTGAAGGTGAGAGGTATTTCCTGTCAGCAAAGACCAGGTTACCAGGTTGCAGGCCTGAGATACCGGGCAGATGATGTATGAAATTAGACGATGGCTGAAATCACCCTCCGGTCGGGGATCTCACTGTATTATTTTCTCCCAATCACAATGACAACGAATATTCCAAACCGCGACAGCCAATGTCAGTATCTGATACGAAACATTAAAAGAAAAAGAAAAAAAAAAAAAAAGGGCAGGAGGGTTTAAACTGTAAACTTTATTGCATTTACACGGACCCTTAATTTATATGCACGTATCTCCTAATGCCAAACATTATTTTATTACTGTTACTATTGTTATTATCATTATCATTCTTTATTATCACTATTGTTATTATCATTATTATTATCATTATCATCATTGATATCATTATTATCATCATAGTTAATATAAGTGATAACACTGATATTATTATCTTCACCATCAACATTATTGTTATTATCCTTATTGTTAATATTGTTATTGTTATTATTATCATTATTGTCATTTTCATCACTATTATCATTATAATTTTTACTTTCATTTGCATCGTTGTTATTACTAATATCATCATTATCATTATTGTCATCCTTGTCATTATCATCCTTATTATTATAATCATCATCATTATCCTTATCATTGCAAGGCGACCTTGGATGCTGCCTTTCGACCCCTCTATCTCCCGCTCTGGCTCCCTGTCGCTTGTCTTATTTTATTTTGTTTGATTTTAGCTTTTTTATTTACTTTATTGTTTTACCACAGTCCCCCCTTTTTATTTGGTTTTCTATCATTGTGTTGTTTATAAGTTGATAACGGGACATTCTTTTATTCATTCTAGTAATTTAAAGATTTCGTAAGCTTTTCATGGTCTCGATTTCACTTCGTTTTCATTTTGAGTTTTAGGGAAATATCTTGTGCATGTTGTTTGTTCTTTGTTTTAAGGAGGTTGCGTTTCTTTTGCTGTCGCTTTCCTTCCTATGCATTTCATTTTACTTTTGTCCGCTTTCCTTTGTTTTTTAAGTGTAAAAACATTTATTAGAAATCTGTGCACACACACACACACACACACACACACACACACACACACACACACACACACACACACACACACACACATATATATATGATGTTCAGGAGAAGCAGTAACAGTCACACGCGCCAGTAGAAGTAGTGTGTTGCTTATGTGTTTGTATGTAGGTGTATATGCTGTTTTTGTGTAATTATTAATATTATTATCATCATTAATTCTATCACGGTTATCATTACCATTATCAATGTTGTTGCCATTATCGTTATTATCACTACCATCATTATTGTTATCGATGTTATTATTATTGTTGTTACTACTGTCGTTACCATTATTATCATTGCAGTGTACGGATACATACATCCCGACTCTTAGGATGATTTCACCCTCAAAAAACCTCGGCCAACGCAACACGACCCGCCGTACGCATTCCGCAGACACGTATATATATATATATATATATATATATATATATATATATATATATATATATATATATGTGTGTGTGTGTGTGTGTGTGTGTGTGTGTGTGTGTGTGTGTGTGTGTGTGTGTGTGTGTGTGTGTGTGTGTGTGTGTGTGTGTGTGTGTGTATGTGTATGTATGTATGTATGTATATATATATATTATATATATATTATTTATTTATTTATTTATTTATTTATTTATTTGATTTTTTTACATTCAAGGATAGATTCCCAGCTTTTATAATTATTGTGATAATCTGGACTTGGTTATTTTCATAACCATGAACGCATTTTTTACCAAGTTTCACTACTTCCATGGCGTTGAAGTCGCCAGGCTAAAATGGATATTCATTTACTTTTAAAACAATAATATTGTAAATATGTTCTGGCCGAAACGAACTCGTTTTCCTACAACTGAGTTTTATCGGATTTTCTCCGTATCCTTTCCTTTATTCACTTTTTTCTATTATTCTTTCTCCTTAGCGACGTCTCCAATGTGTCGCGATAACCACCGAAGGAGGTGATGGTCGTTACATAGTTCTTTTTTGTTTTTCCTTTCCCTCTCTCTTCTTGGTTGTTTGGTTTGTCGAGCCATCGGCTTGGTCTTCAGGTACTCCAATGGAGCATGGCCCGAGCAGAATAAAATATGCAAATGGAGTAACTCAATTTGCATATTTTCTTCTGTTCGAACCATGTAGAACCCGCACTTTGGTCCTTCGCGGTTGGATTTGCGTGTGTGTGTGTGTGTGTGTGTGTGTGTGTGTGTGTGTGTGTGTGTGTGTGTGTGTGTGTGTGTGTGTGTGTGTGTGTGTGTGTGTGTGTGTGTTTTGTGCTCTCTCTTGGATTTACCTCGCTTCACGTTCAGACTTACTTCACTTCACGCTTGGATTTACCTCACTTTACGCCAGGATTGCTGAGTGTCTCCTCCCCAAGTTAAGTGATTTTGATGGTTGTGTGTAGAAGACGTCTGGTCTCTTTTTGGACTGCATTACTATCTGCAGGGTGCACTCTCGTGAAGTCCCACAGCAGCACTTTGTTTCCAAGTGTTCGAGAGCATAAGAAAGACCAAGTGAATTAGAAAAACTGCACGATGATACGTACCTCTAGTGTTACCATCATCTTTACTACTAAGCTACTACTTGATTTTCTGTCGTCCCTGCTTGAGGAACCGTACCTCCGGGGATGAAATCTTTGTCAGGATCTTACTTATTTTACCGATATAGGTTTCTCTTTGTCTTGTTTCGCCTAATGCGTGGTTTCTGTTGATTTCTACCTGACCTTGTGAGTGCTCAGGTTGTCTTTGTGATTCGTATCTCCTGGGAGAGAAACGTTAATCTTGTCATCACATATTTGATTTTTATTGTTGTCGTTTGTTGTCTCGGCTGTTTCCTGTCTGACATTGTGTGCAGATAGTCTTCGTGTTCAGTCCTTTCCTTGATCTTTCATTTTTACGCCGCCTGATTTGACCCTTTTTTTAACCAATTGTCTTTGTCGATTCCTGCCTGACGTTGCGGGTTTCCAAGTAGTTTTCGTGTTCCCTGTTTTTGTACGATATATAATGGCCGTGTATCGTTTTTTTTATTATTATCATTATTACTATTTTTTTTACACTAGTATTGTTATTAGCCCTCTCTCTTCTTTTTGTTTTTACGTTGTTAATATCCATTTGGGTTGGATTTGAAGACTTTACCGCAAATTAAGGACCTGAATGTTTTGATACTGACCCCTTAAGTAACAGTACTTCTGGAGTTGCGACGCCAACTTAGGGAAGAACACATTTTTACATTTCACTGTAAGTTGATCTGGTGTTGGTTTCATGTGCATCTCCTCCGCTGTGATAGATTGGTGATGCACACCTTCTACTCTTCCATGATTGAAAAATGCCTGCAACTCCTTTGAGTGCAACTTGCTCCTTGAATAAACATCGTGCCATCGTGGAGCTTTTACTCAGTTCCGATCAGAAATGCGAGTTACTGCTATTTACCATCACTAAAGTTCTGGTTTAGATGTCCTAAATCTCTCTCGAATCGGGTCTCCTAACCCTTTCACTGATGCGCTCTGAAATCATATGCTTCCCTCGTGTGATACGCCTATTTTCTCAATATCAATTTTAGCAGTTTTGGCAATTTCTTCTATTATTCTCATTATTATCATCTGAATTGTTATAACTATTATCATCATTATTATTCTCATTATTATTATCAATATTGTAATTGTAATCAAAATTGTTATATAAGTATTGTCATTATCATCATCATCGTTATTGGTGTTGCTATTATTGACATCATTAGTATTATTAGTAGTAGTATTAGTATCATTATTATTATTATCATTATTACCATTTTCTTATCATTATCACCTTACTTATCATTATATCTATTGTATAATCATCGTTATTGTAATTATAATTATCATTATTATTATCATTATTATCTGTATGACAACTATTATTCGTATCATTATTATTATTATCATTATTATCATGAATGCGTGTGCGTCTGTGTGTGTGTGTGTGCATGAATGCGTGAGTACGTGTGCGTTTATGTGTGAGTGCGCGTGCGTGTATGTTTGAGTGCGTGTGCGTGTATGTGTGAGTGCGCGTGCGTGTATTTGTGAGTACGTGTGCGTGCAGGTGTGAGTGCATGTGCATGTATGTGTGAGTGCGTGTGCGTGTATGTGTGAGTGCGTGTGCGTGTATGTGTGAGAGCATGTTCATGTATGTGTGAGTTAGTGCAGGTGCGAGTGCGTGTGCGTTTGCGTGTAGATGTGTGTGAGTGTGAGTGTGAGTGCGTGTGCGTGTAGGTGTGTGAGGCGTGTAGGTGTGAGTGCGTGTGTATGTGTAGGTGTGATTGTGCGTGCGTGTATGTGCGTGTAGGTGTGAGTGAGAAGAATAACGATCAAAAATGCGTAAAACTAGCACAAAAACGCTTAAAATCGACCAATTAAGCCCTACGGACGTAACCGCCACCTTTGAAATTCTACGGACTGACACGCCAGAATAATTAAAAAAAAAAAACTACGGAAACCCAACCCACCATTCGGCAAAAACTCAAATTCTAATCTAACGTTCCACACCCCTCCAAAAACGCATTGACCAATAAACCAGTCTAACAGCAGTTTAAGTTGCCGTGACTAGGGCAGAGCTGCATTCACACCGAAAAATAATAAACCAAATATCTTTATATTTAGAACCATCAGACTTTCGTTGCTTCTTTCTACCGTCTGGATTGCTTCGATTTTAATATTTTTTTCGGCATTTGGAGCTCTTGATGGGCCCATATATTAAACTGGGATCGTTATAGAAGTCTATTTTCTCTTCTTTGTCACTGTATAGTCTTAAGAATAACTCAGAATTAACAACACACTGGAAACGCAACATTTATTACCGGCGTTACACCCCAAAATGAACGGGCCGATGAGCTGTCAACCTGGCGTCTTGCGATAGGAAGTGTGAAACGCACAATGCGCACGATTCTAAATAAGGCTATAAATCAATCTTAAAACTGGTAAATAAAGTATAATAACATTAATAAAAGACGTTTAGAGCATAAATACGTAACAGCATACACTGATAATTAGCCAAATATACACGCGACGTGCGCGTAGTAACGCATGAACTACTTAGGACATCGGAGTAATGAGTTAAGCGGTCAGTGTTATGTTTTTCTCGCAAGGTAAACAAGCTCATCGATTTAGAATTTGAGGCGACCGCGTGTTATATTTTCGTAATTTAGCGTTAAATATGAGGCCGCTGCAGCTTAAACTATGTTTTATCCCACTCTATGAGATAGAGGTGTCCATTTCCCTGTATCTGCGCACGTCGGTGTCTTCAACTTATACTGAAATAACTTCATTTAGGGCAAGTATTACACATTGTTTTGGCCATTACCACTGAAATGATAGATATTCCTTCTTATTACAGATTCTTTCTCCTTTTCTCTGTCATAGCACTTCCATTATTGAAGGTAAACCATAAGATAAATAAGGTAAAACCGGACAAAGAAATAAAAGGTGTGAGTTCTGATGTTTTACTGGGAGAGTGGCAGCGTACACATACAGCAACCAATATAATTAGCTTTACCTTTCAATATCGGCACACAGGTCACTGGTGGAATCCGTTGTCGTAGGGACGACCGTTACAAGAGTTAAAATTAAATAAAAAGATACACAAAATACAAAAGGCGGCTGCGTGTCGTCCTTGCCTGCCCTCTCTGTCTCAGGTGTGTCACTCGGCAGGCTTCCCTCAGGTGCGCATCGTCACTGCGTAATTATCACCCTATGTCCTTGTTGTTTTTATGCGCGGGTACTTGCGCCTTGTTTCTCATTGTTCAAAATGGTTATTTCAGAAGTTTTCCTCATTCTGCTGCCCTGTGCAGGTATTTCGTCTGCACTTGGGTCGTGTGTTTCACGCGACTCTGTTGATTCACTTCGCACTTTTTAACGAGGCTACGGTTGTAATTGTTCGTGCGTGCAGGTCGATTGCAAAGCTGATCACGACACATGGATTCCTCTCACCCTCTACTACCCATAGATGTAGGACATTTGCCTCCCATACCCACAGCATTATAGGGCATGCAAGGTACCTTGGAAATTATGGGGTAAATTGTGAATGTTATATACAATGTTGGTCAGTATATGGCTCGCTGCGGGCGCTGAACCCCCGCCCTTGCCGGCAAAGAATCCATTATATAGATACGACAAGATAGAGCGATCGGTGAGTGACAGTGACTGGCTGTGATGCCATGACTTCCTGCGCCAAGACAGGTTATGTAGGCTTATCGCGCAGATAAGCTATGGGAGGCGCGTGGGAATTTTGAATTGACGGCGGAAGCGACTTCTGGCAGCACTGCTCAGTCTCTGCAAGTTCTTGTTTTTGTTCACTCTTGCTTATTCTTCCCTTTTTCTTTTCTGCGCCCGTTCTATAAATGTGTACGAACACTACCTATATTTATGCTTATCATCTTATTTCATTTAAGTGGTACATTGGTAGCAGAGTTGCTACACGTGTTTCAATTATTTTTGGAGAATTTTATTTTATTTTTCCACACCATTATCCGTACCTCCGGGGATGAAATCTTTGTCAGGATCTTACTTATTTTACCGATATAGGTTTCTCTTTGTCTTGTTTCGCCTAATGCGTGGTTTCTGTAGATTTCTACCTGACCTTATGAGTGCTCAGGTTGTCTTTGTGATTCGTATCTACTGAGAGAGAAACGTTAATCTTGTCATCACATATTTGATTTTTATTGTTGTCGTTTGTTGTCTCGGCTGTTTCCTGTCTGACATTGTGTGCAGATAGTCTTCGTGTTCAGTCCTTTCCTTGATCTTTCATTTTTACGCCGCCTGATTTGACCCTTTTTTTAACCAATTGTCTTTGTCGATTCCTGCCTGACGTTGCGGGTTTCCAAGTAGTTTTCGTGTTCCCTGTTTTTGTACGATATCCAAGTT
>NW_020870144.1:821012-831012 GCF_003789085.1 Penaeus vannamei | reverse complement strand
TTTTTTGTTTTTGTTTTGTTTTGTTTTTGTTTTAGTAAGATAGATATATGGATAGATAGAGAGGGAGATAGATAGATAGAGGGAGGGGGAGGGAGGGAGGGAGGGAGGGAGAGAGAGAGAGAGAGAGAGGAGAGAGAGAGAGAGAGAGAGAGAGAGAGAGAGAGAGAGAGAGAGAGAGAGAGAGAGAGAGAGAGAGAGAGAGGAAGGGAGAGGGAGAGAGAGAGAGAGAGAGAGAGAGAGAGAGAGAGAGAGAGAAGAGAGAGAGGGGAGAGAGAGAGAAGAGAGAGGGAGAGAGGGAGAGAGGAGGGAGGCGGAGAGAGAAAGAGAGGAGGAGGGGCGGTGAGAGAGAGAGAGAGGGAGGGCGGAGAGAGAGAGATGAAGAGAGAGAGAGAAGAGAGAGAGAGAGAGAGAGAGAGAGAGAGAGAGAGAAGAGAGAGAGAGAGGAGAGAGAGAGAGAGAGAGAGAGAAGAGAGAGAGAGAGAGAGAGAGAGAGAGAGAAGAGAGAGGAGAGAGAGAGAGAGAGAGAGAGAGAAAAGAGAGAGAGAGAGAAGAGAGAGAGAGAGAAGAAAAAAAGCAGACAATAAATATATTTGATAATTAATATATTGTCTCTAAATATCAATTTTCTATACATCCACCTGCTCTAGACATATCTTATCTTACACATTCATTTAAAAAGAATTGTCCTATGATTTTTAAGTAATTAAATAGAAGTAATATCTGCATTTGTGTAAGATATTGCATAGATTCTACTTGCAGTATTAAATGATAACTTAATGGAAAATAGGAGTATTAAAGAATATATAGATGATTATGAAAAGAAAAATATAATAAAACTTTTATAGATTGTTGCCATAAAGTTTATTCTATTGTATTATATATTTTTTCTTCTTATTTCTTATTTCTATTTCGTCTCATTACTCATTTTCTATATTCTTTCATATTCATTATTGTTTATTCTTATCATTTACCTTGTCTTTAGAGTTGCTTAAATCTTTGGAAGTACATTTTCTCTCTCGTTTGTTTCTTTCTATTCTGATTATCTTGCTTTCTCCCTCTCTATCTTTGTCTGCCTTTGTTTCCTCTCTCTCTCTCTCTCTTTCTCTTTCTCTTTCGTTCTCTCCATCCTTCCCTTGGCCCTCCCTCCATCTCTTTCTCCGCCCCAACCCTATCCCCCCTACCGCTTCCCCCCATCCCTCTCCCTCCCCTCTACCCACCCCACCTCCTTACCCCCCTCCACCCACCCCTCACGCTCTCTCACTCTCGCTCTCTCTCTCTCTAAAAAAAAAAGAAAAAAAATGTGATATGCAAACCATTTCAGATCCCCCCTCCCCCCCTCAAAAAAAAAAAAAGAAAAGAAAAAAGAAAAGGGAAAAAAATCCGATACGCCAACCATTTTAGATCCCCCTCTCACCCCCCCCCTCTAAAAAAAAATCAATACGCAAACCATTTCAGATCCCCCCCTACCCCTCCCCCCCTCAAAAAGAAAAAAAAATCCAATACGCAAAAACATTCAGATCCACCCCTACCCCTCTCCCCTCCCCCCTTCAAAAAAAAAAAAAAGAGAAAAGGAAAAAAATCAGATATGCAAGCCATTTCAGATCCACCCTACCCCCTCCCCCCCTCAAACAAGAAAAAAAAAATCCGACATGCAAACCATTTCAGATCCACCCTCTCCCCTACCCCCCCCTCAAAAAAAAAAAAAAAAAAAAAAAATCCGATATGCAAACCATTTCAGATCCACCCTCCCCTCTCCCCCTCCCCCTCTCAAAAAAAAAAAAAAAAAAAAAAATCCGACATGCAAACCATTTCAGATCCCCCTCCCCCTCTCCCCCCCTCCAAAAAAAAAAAAAAAAAAATCCGATATGCAAACCATTTCAGATCCCCCTCCCCTCCCCCCCCCCTTCAAAAAAAAAAAAAAAAAAAAATCCGATATGCAAACCATTTCAGATCCACCCTCCCCTCTCCCCCCCTCCCCTCTCAAAAAAAAAAAAAAAAAAAAAATCCGATATGCAAACCATTTCAGATCCACTCTCCCCCTCCTCCCCCCTCAAAAAAAAAAAAAAAAAAAAAAAATCCGACATGCAAACCATTTCAGATCCACTCTCCCCCTCTCCCCCTTCAAAAAAAAAAAAAAAAAAATCCGATATGCAAACCATTTCAGATCCACCCTCCCTCTCCCCTCTCCCCTCTCAAAAAAAAAAAAAAAAAAAATCCGATATGCAAACCATTTCAGATCCACCTCCCCTCTCCCCCTCCCCCTCTCAAAAAAAAAAAAAAAAAAATCCGATATGCAAACCATTTCAGATCCACCCTCCCCTCTCCCCCTCCCCCCCTCAAAAAAAAAAAAAAAAATCCGATATGCAAACCATTTCAGATCCACCCTCCCTCTCCCCCTCCCCCCCTCAAAAAAAAAAAAAAAAAAAATCCGATATGCAAACCATTTCAGATCACCCTCCCCCTCTCCCCCTCCCCCCTCAAAAAAAAAAAAAAAAATCCGATATGCAAACCATTTCAGATCCACCCTCCCCTCTCCCCCTCCCCTCTCAAAAAAAAAAAAAAAAAAATCCGATATGCAAACCATTTCAGATCCACCCTCCCCTCTCTCCCCTCCCCCTCTCAAAAAAAAAAAAAAAAAAAATCGATATGCAAACCATTTCAGATCCACCCTCCCTCTCCCCCTCCCCCTCTAAAAAAAAAAAAAAAAAAAAAATCCGACATGCAAACCATTTCAGATCCACCCTCCCTCTCCCCCCTCCCCTCTCAAAAAAAAAAAAAAAAAAATCCGACATGCAAACCATTTCAGATCCACCCTCCCCTCTCCCCCCCCTTCAAAAAAAAAAAATCCGATATGCAAACCATTTCAGATCCACCCTCCCCCTCTCCCCTCCCTCAAAAAAAAAAAAAAAATCCGATGCAAACCATTTCAGATCCACCCCTCCCTCTCCCCCTCCCCCCTTCAAAAAAAAAAAAAAAAAAATCCGATATGCAAACCATTTCAGATCCACCCTCCCCCCTCCCCTCCCCCTCAAAAAAAAAAAAATCCGATATGCAAACCATTTCAGATCCACCCTCCCCCTCTCCCCCCCCCCCAAAAAAAAAAAATCCGATATGCAACCATTTCAGATCCACCCTCCCCTCTCCCCCTCCCCCCCTTCAAAAAAAAAAATCCGATATGCAAACCATTTCAGATCCACCTCCCCTCTCCCCCCCTCAAAAAAAAAAAAAAAATCCATGCAAACATTTCAGATCACCCTCCCCTCCCCTCCCCCCCCTCAAAAAAAAAAAAAAAAAATATGCAAACCATTTCAGATTCCTCGGTCTCATCAACACCAGTCATCTTCCGGGATTTTTATGGGCGTCGTTTGGAGGTCTTGCGAGTTCCACGGGCTGGCTTAAGTGTCTGGGTTTCTCGGGCTGATAATGTCTCTGTTGGGGCTGGGACGGGATGGCATCCTGGTTGTCTATTTCTCTTTTCTATTTCTTTCTGTTTTTTCTTATTATTTTTTCTCGTTTCTGTCTGTTTTTTTATATTTTTTTCTTTCTTTTTTTGTCTGTTTTTTTTCTTTCCTCTTTTATTAATTTCTTTTCTGTGTTTTTTTTTTTTTTTCTTTCGTTTTTGTCTGTCTGTTTTTTTTCTTTCTCTTTTATTAATTTCTTTTTTGTGTTTTTTTCTTTTTTTCTTTCGTTTTTGTCTGTCTTTGTTTTTTTCTATTTTTTTATTTTCATTTTTCTCTCGCTGTTTTGTCTCACTTTCTCCCTCTCTTTTCTATCCTCTTATCTTTTCTCTCTCTTGAAACAATAAGAAAAAAAGGAAAAAAAAGATACGGAGAAATAAAATAAACGACTGAAAAAGATGACATTAACAAAAATGATAATAATGATCCTACCTAAAGATGAAGAAGAAGAGGGAGAAGTGGAAAAAATAAAGAAATAAAAAAAGAGAAAAAAACAAATAAAGAGAAAAAAAGAAGAAATAAAAGAAAAAATAAAGAAAAAAAAAAAAAAAAAAATCCGATATGCAAACCATTTCAGATCCCCCTACCCCTCCCCCTCTCCCCTCCCCCCCCCTCAAAAAAAAAAAAAAAAAAAAATGCAACCATTTCAGATCCACCTCTCCCCCTACCCCTCCCCTCCCCCCTCCTCAAAAAAAAAAAAAAAAAAAAAAAATGCAAACCATTTCAGATTCCTCGGTCTCATCAACACCAGTCATCTTCCGGGATTTTTATGGGCGTCGTTTGGAGGTCTTGCGAGTTCCACGGGCTGGCTTAAGTGTCTGGGTTTCTCGGGCTGATAATGTCTCTGTTGGGGCTGGGACGGGATGGTATCCTGGTTGTCTTTCTATTTCTCTTTTCTGTTTTCTTTCTGTTTTCTTTTAAATATCTTTTTCTCTTTTCTGTCTGTTTTTTTTTCTATTTATTCTTTCGTTTTTTTGTCTGTTTTTTTTTTTTTTTTTTTTTCTCTCGATGTTTTGTCTCTTCTCTCTCTCTTTTTTTTCTCGCTCTCTTTTTTTATCCTCTTATCTTTGAAAAAATAAGAAAAAAAAAAACGGAAAAATGAAATAAACGAATGAAAAAGATGATATTAACAATAATTCAATAGATGAAGAAGAAGAGGGAGCAGTAAAAAAAAAGAAAAAAAAATCCATGCAAACCATTTCAGATCCCCCCCTCCCCCTCCCCCTCTCCCCCTACCCCCCCCTCAAAAAAAAAAAAAAAATATGCAAACCATTTCAGATTCCTCGGTCTCATCAACACCAGTCATCTTCCGGGATTTTTATGGGCGTCGCTTCGAGGTCTTGCGAGTTCCACGGGCTGGCTTAAGTGTCTGGGTTTCTTGGGCTGATAATGTCTCTGTTGGGGCTGGGACGGGATGGTGTCCTGGTTGTCTTTCTATTTCTCTTTTCTGTTTTCTTTTGTTTTTTTTTAAATATCTTTTTCTCTTTCTGTCTGTTTTTTTTTCTTTTTTTCTCGTTTCTGTCTGTTTTCTTTTCTTTCTTTCTTTTTTTGTCTGTCTGTTTTTTCTATTTTTTTCTATTTTTCTTTTTCTCGCTGTTTTGTCTCACTTTCTCCCTCTCTTTCTCTTTTTTCTCGCTCTCTTTTTTTATCCTCTTATCTTTCTCTCTTGAAACAATAAGAAAAAAAAGAAATAAAAAAAAAAAAGATACGGAGAAATAATATGTACGAATGAAAAAGATGATAACAATAATGAAAATGATTATTCTACCTAAAGCTGAAGAAGAAGAGGGAGAAGTGGAAAAAATAGAAGAAATAAAAAAAGAGAAAAAAACAAATAAAGAGAGAAAAAAGAAGAAATAAAAGAAAAAAATAAAAAAAAAAAAAGAAAAAATCCAACACGCAAACCATTTTCAGATCCACCCCCCCTCTCACCCCTCCCCCTACCCTACCCCCTCCTCAAAAAAAAAAAAAAAAAACAACATGCAAACCATTTCAGATTCCTCGGTCTCATCAACACCAGTCATCTTCCGGGATTTTATGGGCGTCGTTCCGAGGTCTTGCGAGTTCCACGGGCTGGCTTAAGTGTCTGGGTTTCTCGGGCTGATAATGTCTCTGTTGGGGCTGGGACGGGATGGTATCCTGGTTGTCTTTCTATTTCTCTTTTCTATTTCTTTCTGTTTCTTTTAAATATCTTTTTCTCTTTTCTGTCTGTTTTTTTTTTTCTTTTTTTCTCGTTCTGTCTGTTTTCTTTTCTTTCTTCTTTTTTTGTCTGTCTGTTTTTTCTATCTTTTCTATTTTTCTTTTTCTCGCTGTTTTGTCTCACTTTCTCCCTCTCTCTCTCTTTTTTTCTCGCTCTCTTTTTTATCCTCTTATCTTTTCTCTCTTGAAACAATAAGAAAAAAAAGAAATGAAAAAAAAAGATACGGAGAAATAATATGTACCGAATGAAAGATGATAACAATAATGATAATAACATCATTCTACCTAAAGATGCAAGAAGAAGAGGGAGAAGTGAAAAAAATAGAACAAATAAAGAAAAGAGAAAAACAAAAAAAAAAAAAAAAAAAAAAAAAAAAACAAAAACAAACAGAGAAAAGAAAGTATGAATGTTGCACAAGACAACCACAACGTTGAAATGCAATCCTACTTATCGAGATTTTCCCCGTTTTGTACACCTATGCAATTTGTTGGTAAATACGAAGTTGCAAGTAACGCGAAAGACAATGGGTTATGATGGTTGGTTTTTGCACTGTTTATTGCAAAGAGAGATGGAGAGAGAGGGAGAGAGAGAGAGAGAGGGAGGGAGAGGGAGGGAGGGAGGGAGGGAGAGAGAGAGAGAAAGAGACGAGAGAGGAGAGAGAGAGAGAGAGGGGAGCGGAGAGAGAGAGAGAGAGAGAGAGAAGAGAGAGAGGAAACAGAAACATACCCATACCCCTCCCACCCTCCCGCTCCCCCCCCTCAAAAAAAAAAAAAAAAAATATGCAACCATTTCAGATCCACTCTCCCCCCTCCTCAAAAAAAAAAAAAAAAAAAAAAAAATCCGACATGCAAACCATTTCAGATCCACCCTCGCCCCTACCCCCCCCCCCCTCCGCTCAAAAAAAAAAAAAAAAAAAAAAAATCGACATGCAAACCATTTCAGATCCCCCCTCTCCCCCCTCCCGCCCTTCATAAAAAAAAAAAAAAAAAAAAAAAATGCAACCCATTTCAGATTCCTCGTCTCATCAACACCAGTCATCTTCCGGGATTTTTATGGGCGTCGTTTGGAGGTCTTTGCGAGTTCCACGGGCTGGCTTAAGTGTCTGGGTTTCTTGGGCTGATATGTCTCTTGTTGGGGCTGGGACGGTATGCATCCTGGTTTCTTCTATTTCTCTTTTCTTTTTTCTTTCTGTTTTCTTTTAAATATCTTTTTTTCCTTTTCTGTCCTGTTATTTTTCTATTTGATTCTTTCGTTTTTGTCGTTTTTTTTTTTCTGTCTCTTTCTCTCTCTCTCTTTTTTTTTCTCCGCTTTCTTTTTTTTATCTTTTAAATAAGAAAAAAACCCGGAAAAAATGCAAATAAACGAATAAAAAGATTGATATTAATTTATATATATATGATTTGAAGAAGGAAGAGGGAGAAGTAAAAATTAAGAAAAATATATAAGGAAAAATAAAGAAAATATGAAATAAAAAAACATAATATGTATATTAAATTAAAGTATTGAATGTTTTCACAAGACCAACCACAACGTATGAAATGCGAATCCTACTTATCGAGATTGTTTCCCGGACTTTGTACACCTGCAAATTTGTTGTTTTTTGGTTATTAATACGAAGTTGCAGTTAGTAGACGCGAAAGACAGGGGTATGGATGGGTGTTTTTCACTGTTTATTTGCGATAAAGGAGAGATGACAGAGGAGGGAGGGCGGGCGACGAGAGAGAGAGAGAGAGAAAGAGAGAGAGGAGTAGGGAGGGAGGCGAGGGAGGGAGAGAAGAGAGGGGAGAGGGAGGGAGAGGAAGAGAGGGAGGGGAGGGAAGGACGAAGGAGGGAGAGAGAGAGAAGAGAGGAGAGAGCGGAGAGAGAGAGAGAGGGAGGGAGATTGATGAGAGCGAGAAGAAGGGAGAAGAGAGAGAAAGGAGAGATCCGCAGAGATGAGGAGAGAGAGAGAGACGAGAGAGGAGGAGAGACGGAGGGAGGAGAGAGAGAGAGAGAGAGAGAGAGAGAGAGAGAGAGAGAGAGAAGGAAGACAGAAACAAGAGAGAGAGGAGAAGAAGAGGAAGAGAGGACGAGAGGGAATGTAGAGAGAGAGAGAGGAGAGAGAGAGGAAAGAGAGAGAGGGCAGAAAAGAGGAGAAGGAGAGAGAGAGAGAGAGAGAGAGAGAGAGAGAAGAGAGATGAGGAGCAGCAGAGAGGAGAGAGAGAAGAGAGACAGAGGAGGACAGATGACAGAGAGACAGAGCATAAGAGACCAACGGGTATTGAATGCTTGATTTTTGCACTGTTTGATTGCAAATTCCTTCGGGCAAGTTAGAAAGGTCCAATTGCATAGCGTTTTCTTGCCAATATAAGTGTTTACGAATTTTATTGTAAATCAAACAAGTTGGGTATCATCGGGTGAAAGTTAAAGAGAGAGAGAGGACGGGAGAGGGGAGAGAGAAGAGAGACCGAGAGAGAGAGAGGAGAGGAGAGAGGAGGGAGGGACGAGAGAGAGAGAGAGAGAAGAGGGAGCAGGAGAGAGAGGGAAGGGAGAGAGAGAGAAGAGAGAGACCAGAGAGAGCAGAGAGAGACGAGACGGGAGGGAGGGAGGGAGGGGGAGGGAGGGAGGGAAGAGAGAGAGAGAGAGAGATGAGCTGAGAGTGGAGAGAGAAGAGAGAGAGAGGAGAGATTGAGAGAGAGAGGAGAGAGAGAAGACCGAGAGATGAGAGAGAGAGAGGAGGGAAGGGAGGGAGGGAGGGAGGCGAGAGAGATGAGAGAGAAGAGAGATAGGAGAGCAGAGAGATAGAGAGATAGAGTAGAGTAAATAGATAAGAGTAGATAGATAGGCATAGATAGATAGATAGATACGAGACGAGAGACGAAGTGAAGAGCCAGGAGAAATCTAACGATTTATTTCAGTTATATAATGTCTATCTTGTATATTGTATCTATCCTGTCGGTGTCAATCTATAATATCTAGCTAATCTAACTAATCTGTTTATCTATCGGTCTACATATCGATAGATCTGTTGTACTTTTACCTCCTTATATATGTTTGAATGCATGGTATAATGTTCTATCCAGTCAATCCATCGTCTAAATCTTATCAACTCATCTACCTCCTCTCCTCCCTCCTAATGCCCTAACAAAGTCAAACAACATTTTATTTAGTTTATCAATCGTATCTAGCTCACCCCCATCTATCTATTTTGTAGAAACAACAGCTCCCTCCCCTCCTTCCATCTTTTTCTCTCCTCTCTCTCTCTGGTGTCTCTGTCCTCATCTCTCTCTTCCCTGGCTGTCTCTGTCTCTCTCTCTTTCTCTCGCTCTCTCTCTCTCTCTCTCCCTCCCCTCTCTCTTGTCTGGGTCTGTCTCTCTCTCTGTCTCTGTACTCTCTCTCTCGTCTCTCTCTCTCTCTCTCTCTCTCTCTCTCATCTCGCTCTCTCTCTCTCTCTCTCTCTCTCTCTCTCTCATCTCTGCTTCCTCTCTCTACTCTCTCTCTATCTCTCTCCTCTTCTTCTCTCTCTCTCTCTTCTCCTGCTCTCTCCTATTATCTATCTATCTATCTATCTATCTATTCCTCTTCTCTCTCTACTCAGGAGAACTAAATTGTCCGAACTTGTTTTTCGGTGGTAAACTTTCGAGTTTGTCACTCCATCTGGGCGATTGATGAAGCCCGTTGCCAGACGAGCAGTGTGCAACGGGGGGCGGTTAAATTTGGCGCATTCGTATATAGTTGCTTGTGGGTAGACTGAATAGTAATCGCATGTCCTGTATGTATGTATCATATACATAATATATATGCTGTATATGTATAGTGCATATATACTATAATATATATATAGATATATATATATATATTATATATTATATATATATTTATACATATATATAATTATGTATGTATATTATATTATAATATATATATATTATATATATATATATATATGTATATATAGTACTATATTATATATATATATATTATATATATACATATAATTATATATGTATATATATTATAATATATAATATATCAATATATATATAATATATATAGATATACATATATAATTAGATATATACTATAGTATAATATATATATAATATACCTATATATATATACATAGTAATATATGCTATATACCATATGTATTAATATATATATATATATATTAATATAAATATATATATATTATATATGTATATATATATGTTAATATATATATGTATATATATATGAATATATACTATATACTATATATATATATATATTATATAATATATACATATTAGTACTATAGATATAATATATACATTATTATATATTAATAATATAATATATATAATACATATATAATATATAT
>NW_020870144.1:808512-811012 GCF_003789085.1 Penaeus vannamei | reverse complement strand
TGAACACAAGGATTCAGCAAGTTTTGGTATAAGTTACCAAGAGCAACGCATGGAGATAGAGGAAAATGGTTACTGCCATCATATAAAGTGTAAGAAATATAATCAGAAACAACATAATGTAAGCTGCAGTGACCTCCTATTCACCACAAAATGACAAAAATATTTGCTGCATTCACCACTCAGAGACAAAGTTCATAACACCCTCACACGGCTAGAGTTCTTAATGTCCGTTTTCTACAGGTGTGCACAAGGTGCTAATAAATGGGGGTTCAGGGGGTCTTGCCCCCCTGTCAAGGGAATAAATAGAAAAGTTAAGTTGGGTGTTTGGGTTTACATGATACCCTGTTACTCTTGGTAATGTGGTACTGCTTAACAGTATGAACGCATTCAATGGTTTTGGGTTTTGGGCCTAGTCTCTGGATGGTACATCACTCTTGGTAACAACGACACAAGTATTCTTCATAAGAAAATGTGGTGTTTGGGTTTACATGATACCCTGTTACTCTTGGTAATGTGGTACTGCTTAACAGTATGAACGCATTCACTAGAGACTAAATCCCCAACTCCACGTCAAAAAATATATTCATTAATCTAAGTTGCCATGACTGGGCGTGTCAACTGCCCGAGGGGCCAACACACCCTGGGAAACATTGTCTTCACCTCGGTCTGCCCAGCAAAATAGAGCTGAAACTCGGGAGCACAGAGTGGGCTTATGCTGAGACAGGCACTTTCTGCAAACTTTTTCTTTTATCTGAGGTGTTACTGTTCTTGTCCGCAAATTATTTCTTGTATCGACTACTGCAACTTTTCGCCCTCTACAAGAATATCATGTTCAATTTGCCCAAACTTAGTGTGTCCATGCCATAATGATCAACCGAAAATGTTTATAGGGTAATATATGGTATCATTTCAATATCACACAATCACATGCTAGAAGGTAAACTGTGCTTGTAATGGACAGAATGACAAAAAATTAAGGTACGTTTCATCTATAGTATTGCCTTTGCAAATTGATGATAAAGTTATGCAACACAAAACACTTTGGTATGATATAAATGTATACCAAAGTATGCTATCACAAAGAAAGGGAAAAACTACACTCACTGATACATAATATAACCTTTGAAGGCAATAAATTAACATCAGAAATGAAGAGAATAGGTCGCAGCTAATGCTGTGTGAAGAATAAGTCAATGGCAATCAGGTGGGGGTCCAAGGGCGGAGCCACTAATAGGGAAATACAGCGATAGGGTGGAACTCTGGGGGAAGAGCCCCTCACAGGTGATTACAGCGATTGTGTGGTGGTCTGAGGGCAAAGTCCCTGGGCGAGGAAAGCTTTTGGCTCATATGGCAATGTTTATGGTTCCCTTGGACTGGATGTAGTAGGGTGCAATCATAATAATGATTGCAAGGTTGATGACTGTGTGAAACTAAAAAATAACCCAATATATAATACATGACATACATATGGAATGTCTATTTCATAAATACATATTTTGGCATATGATAGAAATTAGTAGAGAAACACACGAAGTGCAGTGCATATCCAGAGGAGACACTATTTGGATGACATTACTACCTAATGATGTATAAACTAGATATCAAAAAATAGATAACAAAACAAAAATACAGCTATATTCTCTACGTATTTTCCAGCACACAGAAAGACTGACGGTAAATGTCTAGAATAAGACTTGCATCATCAAGCAACATCTACAAACCTTAGATAAACAGAACTGCATTGACTGCATTGAACGGAGAGAGTTCAGGGTAGGAAATACGTGGATTGCGGTCAATCTTTCACCTAGATTAGATCAGGTAAAGAGTTCGGTATCAAATCTTCTACCGAAGTGAAATATAACAAATGCACGTTACTGAATGTTTAAATCCTGCCCTTCTTGTTTAATCTACGGAGTCATACACACAGCCACTTAATTCATGAAGTAGTGACTACAACCTCAGTCCTTTTATAAAGAACTCTAGTTTGTTTTTTTAATCTTTGCACAATTCCATTCTGAACAACTACCTCAGACTGACATTTCAAAAACCTTTTAAACTTCATGATGTTCCCTATCCATGGAGCTATAAAATGCACATTAAAAAGAAAAATATATGAGGTTCCAAGAAGCTGCAAGATCCATGACCATCATTAAATTAATATTCTTCAAGGTTAAAAACTTCCCAAGGGTAAATATGCTGAAATGTCATTTACATAATTCTAACATTCTTATCTACATTACTTTATGAAATGTGCAGATAGGCAGATATATTGGGGAAAGTGAAGTCATGTGAAAATGCTAATTACCAGGTTTGTTTTTTTCCTTTTTTTTGTATTTTGTTTTGTATTTTGTATTTTGCACTTCATAGTACTTTTTGGCGATTCCCACTGACCTTTTACGTTTGGTAAAGATATCTATGCGTTTCTTCCCATAGAGAGCCTCCAATATCGCAAATTACATTCAATGACGTAAAAACAACGACCAATAACAATAAAAAAGAT
>NW_020870144.1:783512-793512 GCF_003789085.1 Penaeus vannamei | reverse complement strand
GAGAGAGAGAGAGAGAGAGAGAGAGAGAGAGAGGAGAGAGAGGAGAGAGAGAGAGGAGAGAGAGAGAGAGAGAGAGACAGAGAGAGAGAGAGAGAAAGAGAAAAAGAGAGAGAAAGAAAAAAAAAAAAAGAGTGAGAGAAAGAAAGAAACACGCAGAGAAACAGAGAGCGAGATATCAACATACAGAGAGGAATCCTTACATGTCATTCTCGCGTATTTACAGCTAAAATGATTTTGCCACATGACAGGAGCGAGCAAATGAGATGACAGAGAACGCCGTGCCATAAACCTGCGTTGCCAGCGCACTCAAAAAGGGGGTGAATTATGAACACATTCCCTGTGCATTTCATATGAACCGTTTTGTCATCTCGCTAGTCTGGCGTGGGATATTTTGCACAGATGGGGAGACAGCACGGATTTAGGTGTGAGGCAATAATACATGTATATATAATTTTTGCAATTGCATATAATTATATCACTATATGTACGTTCATAGATATATAGATGCATTCACACACACACACACACACACACACAGATGCATTCATTCACACACACACACACACAAAGATGCATTCACACACACACACACACACACACACACACACACACACACGCACAAAGATGCATTCACACACACACAACACAACGGACACTACACACACCAATAGATGCATTCAACACACACACACACACACACACACACACACACACACACACACACACACCACACACACACACACACACACACACACCACACAAACACACACACACACACACCACACACAACACACACACACATACACACACACACACACACGCACACACACGCCACTATCGCCCGCACGCACACACATATCTGACTTATAAATATATGCATATTCATATATAGATACATACATGCATTACTTTGTAGTATAGATATAGATTATATATATATATGCTTATATATATATATATAATTATATATATATTATATATATATATATATATAATATAAATATAAATTACACACACAAACACACTACACACAACACACAACACACACACACACACAACACTCCACAACCACGTATAAATATATATATATATATATATATATATATATATATATATATATATATATATATATATATATGTAGTGTGTGTGTGTGTGTTGTGCTTGTGTGTGTGTGTGTGTGTGTGTGTGTGTGTGTGTGTGTGCCTGGTGCGTCAGCGTGTGCTGTGTGTGTGTGTGTGTGTGTGTGTGTGAATGCTGTGGTGTTGTGTGTGTGTGTTGTGTGTTGTGTGGTGTGTGGTGTGTTGTGGTGTGTGTTGTGTTGTGCTGTGTGCATATATACATATGGGCAGTATTATATGCCTATATACGTCTCATACACTGACATTACGTACGTACCATTACATACATACATACACACACACACGCCACATACACACAGAAATATATGTATCATACTATATTATATTATATTATTTCTGTGTATATGTTATATATATATATATATATATATATATACTATATATATATATACAATACATACTACATATATGTACACTATATACTATATATATATATATATTTTTTTTTTTTTTTTTTTTTTCTCTTTTTATATATAACAACCCCTGTTGTCCCTAAAGCGTGAGAGCCTACCTTGGCAGCACCGAAAGCACAGAGCGGAGATGCCAAGGAACTCCTTTGTTTACCCCCCTCCCCCCTCCCTCCCTCCTCCTCCCTCCCCCTCCCTCCTTCCTCCCCTCCCTCCCCTCCCTCCCCCTTCCCTCCTCCCTCTCCTTCTCTCTTTCCTCCTCCTCCCTTCTCTTCCCTTCCCTTCCCTCCCTCCCTCCCTCCCTCCCCTCCCTCCCTCCCTTCCTCCCTCCCTCCCTCTTCTCCCTCCCTCCCTCCCTCCCTTCTCTTCCCTTCCCTTCCCTTCCCTCCCTACCTGTCCGGATTTGCATTCTCTCGGCCTCGCCCTCCGCACACCTGCGTACGCACCTGTTCGCCCACGTGAGCGTGACGCCCTCGATCGCGGGCGTGCTGGAGACCCTGACGCGAGAGGTGGGCGGGAACAGGAGGCCCTGGGTGCTGGCCCTCACGTGCACGTAGGTCGGCCCGCCCTCAGCACGGACCTGGAGGCGAACGGAGGAATAAATGGATAAATAGAGGAGATAGAGGGATTGTAAAGTGAGATATTCTACGTGTAAACGAATGGAAATATTAATGTAAACGGATAAATAAAATGGAATAGGGATAAAGAGAGAAATATAATTAACAAAGAGATCTGGAGAAGAATTTGTTACCCGTAAACTAATGAAGAAATGAATAAACGGATAAATAGAGGAGATAGAGGGATTGTAAAGTGAGATAGGCTACGTGTAAACGAATGGAAATATTAATGTAAACGGATAAATAAAATGGAATATGGATAAAGAGATAATATAATTGATATAGATCTGGAGAGAATTTGCTACCCGTAAACTTAATGAAGAAATGAATAAACGGATAAATAGAGTAGATAGAGGGATTGTAAAGTGAGATAGGCTACGTGTAAACGAATGGAAATATTAATGTAAACGGATAAATAAAATGGAAGGGATAAAGAGATAAATATAATTGATATATAAAGATCTGGAGAAGAATTTGTTACCGTAAACTGGTGAAGAAATTAATATAAACGGAATAAATAGAGTAGAGAGAGGGATTGTAAAGTGAGATATGCAACCTGTAAACGAATGGAAATATTAATGTAAACGGATAAATAAAATGGAATAGGGATAAAGAGATAAATATAATTGATATAAAGATCTGGAGAAGAATTTGCTACGCGTAAACTGGTGAAGAAATTAATATAAACGGATAAATAGAGGAGATAGAGGGATTGTAAAGAGAGATATGCTACGTGTAAACGAATGGAAATATTAATGTAAACGGATAAATAAAATGGAATAGGGATAAAGAGATAAATATAATTGATATAAAGATCTGGAGAAGAATTTGTTACCCGTAAACTAATGAAGAAATGAATAAACGGATAAATAGAGTAGATAGAGGGATTGTAAAGAGAGATATGCTACGTGTAAACGACGGAATATATTAATGTAAACGGATAAATAAAATGGAATAAGGATAAAGAGATAAATATAATTGATATAAAGATCTGGAGAAGAATTTGTTACGCGTAAACTGGTGAAGAAATGAATATAAACGGATAAATAGAGTAGATAGAGGGATTGTAAAGAGAGATATGCTACGTGTAAACGAATGGAAATATTAATGTAAACGGATAAATAAAATGGAATAGGGATAAAGAGATAAATATAATTGATATAAAGATTAATATTGATAATAGACGTATTTGAAGAATTTAAAACGGTTGATTATAAATGGTTGAAAAAAACATAATAGGGACATACGAATAAATGGGTGAAGAAATAAATGTAGTTAATGGACGGAAAGTAAATGAGGGCATACTACATGTAAACGGATGGAGAAATAGATATAAACGGATAAAGCAAAAAAAAAAAAAAAAAAAAAAAAAAAAAAAAAAAAAAAAAAAGATGGATACTGAATAGGTAAATAAGAATCACACGAAAAAATTGCATGAAAAAAGTAACCTTATTTTTTCAGGTTAATTCTCCGCGTATGACTGGCCATATTACAGCATATTCCCAAAGATGCTAACCTTTATCATCACTATAACTATTACAAAGTCCAGAAATTTGCAGTTGTGATCCTTTTCTCCAAAGATAAAAATCTTTATGGAACATAAAGGAACGCCAAAGAATTATTTTCCTATCTGTGTATGCTGTCGTGTGTGAGAGTGCGTGTGTGAGAGAGTGTGTGTGTGTGTGTGTGTATGAGAGAGAGAAGAGAAGAGAGAGAGAGAGAGAGAGAGAGAGAGAGAGAGAGAGAGAGAGAGAGAGAGGAGAGAGAGAGAGAGAGAGAGTGTTGTGTGTGTGTGTGTGTGTGTGGTGTGTGTGTGTGTGTGTGTGTGTGTGTGTGTTGTGTGTGTGTGTGTGTGTGTGTGCGTGCGTGGTGTGTGCGTCTGTGTGTGTATGAGCGAGTGTGTGTGTGTGGGAATATAGGAATGGTTTTATGGATGTTTTACCATCATTATATTAAAACACAAGCTAAAGTGCCAAATCTTCTACCGGAAACCATCTAATTCCACTCTCTTCTGTTATCCAGAAATAAAAGCACTTGTATCTTATTCACGCATACAACATATACTTATCAACCGAGCAGCACATGCCTGAAAACAACAAACAACAAGCAACAAAACATGAAACGGTATTATTGCGAGATGTATTAGATTTTATCCTTTTTCTCTTTCCTTTTTTACTATTAATGGGCGGTTTAACACCCCAAACTTACCTGAATCACATACAAACCAATCATCGCCGTCGCTTCTTGGAACACCGTAGCCTCATGGCCTTCGTACTCCTTCAAGACCACTTCCTTATAACTCCCTCGATCTTCTTCTGTTTTACGCTCTTCTCTGAGGATCGGAACCTCCATCAGGGTATCCAGCGGAGGATCGTTCAGCCCTCTTGGACTACTCGATCGCCTTTCTTCTTCCAACGGCTTCGGATCATCGACTGGGCGAATAGTGCGGTTCGAAACAACGTCGGCGAACAGCGAAGCGCTTCGAATCTCCGACTCGCTCGCGCTGGCGAAGGGAACGTGGGAACGGAGCGAGAGAATCCAAACGAGAGGCGTTGCGCAGGGCGTGACGACAATGGCGAGAGAACCCTCGGCATCCAGAGGGAACACTAATCTGTCGTGGATATTTATGATGATATGATGGTTTTGGGGTAATTGTTAGTAATGGGAATATCTAAGAGAGTGATTAAGCTATAATTACTCACCATTTTTATTATACATTATGTGTTTAAAAATCCATTTAAACACCAAAAACAAATGATTCACTGCTAGATGTTATTTCCTTCCATTTTTAATTTGATTATTGTTTCTGTTTATGTGCAAAATCTCGAGAAGGAGCACAATCTTATGGATAGTTCCCAAAAGTTTACTAGATTTCACCGCTAAACATGACTCAAACACTTCGTATAACATTTGTATTTGTTTTAAGGATCGTCTCCCCTGAAAGTAACTTAAAAAGTATGCTTTGATTTTTTTTTTTTTAAATTTTTTTTTTCTTGGGGGGGGGGGGGCACGAACTCTTGAGAGAAATGATAATAAATGGTTATGAAATGTTTTCAGTTCATATTATTCATCCCAGTGGTTCGTCACAATGGCGTGCATGTAAAAGGCTTTTTCTGTGGTTTTTGCTGACAGGCTAATGACTTTTTTTTTCTTTTTTTTAATCATTCTATCTATTTTTCTACTTAAAATATATCAGGTGGCCAACATTTGTGTGAGATATGATTATTTTTCTAACAGTTTATCCTGATGCGACTACCGTCCTAGAAATTCAACAGAATAAATTGTATGTTGTTTAGACTTGTCCCATTAATATTAAATATAAAATATATACTTATTCCCAGAAAAGAAGGAGAAATATAATAATCCAAATACATGAGTACTAGGATAGCTATACAGGTACAATAGTGTGATCGACTTAAACACGGCTTTGTGTGACCAGTCCATATCGCGATCTGACCGTGATTGCCACTCCTGATATATATGTGTGGTCAGGACGTGGATCCATCCATCTCCACTCCTATGTCATTGATCCCACTTCCACCCTCTTCTACTCTATTTACTCCCCATCACCTTTTCTATTCATACTCTCACTCCCCCTCTTCTACGCCTCCTTCCCCTACTCTACCTTTCTTCTCTAATACTCCTCACCCACCTTTCTACTTAGTATTTCTACTCCACCTTTCTACTTAACTTAACTCCCACCTGCAACCCATTTTCAACCCCTTTTTTTACTCGATTCCCCACCACCTCCACCCCTCTACTCCATTTGTCTCGTCTGTGTGTATTCTGCACCCTTATATATATCTATTCTCATCTATAATTCTACATGCCCTACTGCCCTATTATTCAAACTCTCTTTAACTACGATAACACACAACACACAAACAGACCCATATGCACTATTATATATATATTACTGCCACCTTTTATACTTCATATCATTACTATTATACTCTCCTTACTATCCACCCTATATTATACCCCTCCCCTCCCAATAATATACTACCATCTTTCTCGCCCTATATATATGATTATTCTAATCCCTTCCAGCCAACTTACTTCGCAAACCGCTTCAACCTCACATCCACGACCTCTCCACTTCCCACTAGTCCTCTTCTTAGGCTTCCCCTGAAGCATCTACTCCCACGGTGCTCACCCATTAGCTAGTTTCCGGCCTCCACCGTTACTCTTGACCGCTCCACGTTACCCAGGTAGTCCCCTCCTCCTCCACTCCGACTCCTTGCCTTGCTCCCGGACATCTGGACAGCATCTGCACCCCCCCTTCCCCTCCCATCCACAGCTGAGGCCACAGAGCGCCCCAGTGCCCAGCCTCGCCCTCACCGCACTCCAGCATTTTGCATGGGCGCGCGTGAGCACAAAGCGAGCGTCGACCCACAGCCCGAGGTCCGGCGAGGGGCACAAAGGCGTGAGGACAAGGAGGCTCCCCATTCCCAGGGCCGGAAGGAGTGCCTGGCTGGAATGCCGCTGTGAGGGTGCCAATACTCCTCGTTTTTTCATCTCGTTTCGCGGTGGTATCTGTCGCTCGTTCGTGTGTGTTTGGAGTGGCGCTGGAGGAGGAATGAGGGAGAGGGGAGGAAAGGAATGGGGGAAGGAAAGAGGGGAGGGTATTGAGGAGAAGGAAAGGAGGGTGGAAGAGAAGTATGGGTGAAGTTGGAGTGGCGCTGGAGGAAGGAATGAGGGAGAGGGAAGAAAGAGGGGAGAAGGGTATTGAGGAGAAGGAAAGGGGGTGGAAGAGGAGTATGGGAGAGAGGAGAGATGGGAAGAAGAATGGTGAGAAGAGTGGGAAGAATTGTGGTATGAGAAGAGATGGGAAGGGGTGATGGGGAAGGGGAGGGGGTGGAAGAGGAGAGCTGGAAAATTGAGGAGAGGGGAGGGACTGTGGGAGAAGGGAGAAGGGAAACTGGGGAGAGGGGAGGAGGAATGGAGGAAAAGAGAGAGAGAAGAGACCGGGTAAGAGGAAAGATAGAAATGAGAGGGATGGGAACGAGAATGAATAGATGAGAAGGAAGAGGGTGAAGTGGGGATGAGGTAGGGGGGGGTAAGAGAGGGGAGAGGGAAGAGTAGATGATTTGGAATAGGAGGGGGAGGGATGGGAGCAGGGAAGGGGGAAAGGGGGAGAGAGAGACAGTGGTATGGATTAGCGAAAGAAAGTAAGGGGATAATGGAATATCATGGGAGGGGATAGAAGAGATTAAAAGAGGAAAACGCGAAAGAGGAGAAGAAAACGTGAGAGATCTAGGCCTAGGGAAAAAAAAAAGTTTAACGTTTATCGCTTTTCCTTTTCCTGAACACTTACTTTATTTATTCACATGATCAAAATTAGGAACACATACACACACAAACACAGTCACATTCACACACACACACACACAACACACACACACACACACACACACACACACACACATACACACAACAATCCAACACAACCCAAACCTAAAACCAATTAAAACATATTCACTTAAATAAAACAAATGAAAGGCAGCACACGACCTTTCACACTCCTTATCTAACCTCGGTTTAATTGTATACGTCTTTTAGGCAAAAAATAATAATACATTTTTTCTCGGAGATTCTGAGGAAATTGCTACTGTCAGACCTGCCTGGGTCGTGCGAGCAGTCGTTCATCATTCTATGCAAGGTTGTGGAGAAAACCATAAAAATAATCAACCAAAAAATATCTCGCAGCGTCTAGAAGAAGTTCAGCTTTTGGCTAGAGTTTGTTCTGAGCAAACAATGTATTCTTTTGTTCTTTTCTTTTCTTTTTTTCTTGTGGTCGCCATTATTGTTATTTTTTATTACTATTATCATTATTTCTTTTTTTTTGTTAATCTAGAACTATTTTGATATGTTGGCATGAGTGGCAGAGAGAGAGAGAGAGAGAGAGAGAGAGAGAGAGAGAGAGAGAGAGAGAGAGAGAGAGAGAGAGAGAGAGAGAGAGAGAGAGAGAGAGAGAGAGAGAGAGAGAGAGAGAGAGAGAGAGAGAGAGAGAGAGAGAGAGAGAGAGAGAGAGAGAGAGAGAGGAGAGAGGAGAGACAGACAGACAGATAGATGAGAGAGAGAGAGAGAGAGAGAGAGAGAGAGAGAGAGAGAGAGAGAAGAGAGAGAGAGAGAGAGAGAGAGAGAGAGAGAGAGAGAGAGAGAGAGAGAGAGAGAGAGAGAGAGGAATAAGGGAAAACAATTGATAACAGAATAACAGAATAAAGGTTCTGTAACGTCTCCCTGAGAAATGACTGACAGACGTATGTTCGCGAGCGCAATTCGGGAACCCTCGCTAACGCACCATCCTCCCTTGACAGCTCTCGAGCCATTTAATCAAAGGAAGGGATCCACCACTTGTCTAGCAAATTATCCCGCTTAATTAACTCGGTATTAACCGGCCTTCCTGCTGTCCTTTGAAGACGGTAGTGAAACTGCCTTGAGAGACGGGCTGGCTTACGGTGATGGTACTCCTGTGTTGTTGCGAGGAGTCTATAGCGTTGCTGCGTGAGTCTGACCATGTGCTTTACGTAGTGTCGGATAGTGTGTTATTTGCTTCGGTATTGTCTTTGATAGCTAGTATAATTTGCACAGTATTGGTTAGATGAACATGTCTATTTCCTTCTGTTTTGGCCTTTTAATCTCTTATTTACCTCAGTGTTGCCTGTTGGTTCCCTCAGTGCTGTACAGAGGAGTCTGTTAATTGTCCCAGTATTGTCTCGAGAAATGTGCATACAATAGTTACTTCCTGTACCATGAGGAGAGCTCTTTGTGAGCTATATTTTATTATATCTTTATTTCCACATTGCTTTAGTATTTTCTTTACATATGCGATTTTTTGAAGTCTGGAATGCTTTGAAGTTTATGTTTCGAGAATAACCGGTATTTTTTTTTATAGTGTCTGATATAGTGAAGAAGACAACACCATGGTGAAATCGAAGGAGAGGACGAAGAAGAAGAAAGAAAAAGAAAAAGATGATAAAAACGAACAAAAGAACAAGAATAGAAAGAAAGAAAAAACACGTCCATACTCTAGCTTCTAAAATTTCATCCCGGCGTAAAGAGGTTTCGTGGTCAGAACAAGAGCTTTCAGGCTTGACCAGCGCAGCCCCGTGCTTGGGGAATAGCGTGTTATTGTATAGCAGCGTGAAGTCTAGCATCTTAATGACGGGGAAAGACTGCGGTGGAGAAAAGTATATTTTCTTTTCACGGCTCTCTCCTTGTGTAAAGTTATCTCAGGGATCTTTTTTGTGTGTCTGTTTATATGTAGCGTGTCATTATTGTCGTTATCATCGACAATGTTGTGTTTGTTGTTTTTAATAGTGGTACTATTAGTAGTAGTAGTATTAGTAGTAGTAGTATTTGTTATTATTATTAGTATCATTATTATTGTTGTCGTTATTGTTATTGTTGCTATTAGTAATAATTTTCTCATCATCATTATCATTTATAACATTATTGACATAATGTTATTCTAATATATATATATATATATATATATTAATATATATATATATATATATATATATATATATATATATATATATATATATATATATATATATATATATATATATATAATATATATATATATATATATATCTTTTTTTTTTTTACCAATATTATTATAATCATTGTTATTATTTTCATAATTATCATTATCATTGTTATTGTTATCATTATTACCATTATTACTATTATGATAATAATTATCATTACTATTATTACTAGTATTATTATAATCGTCATTATCATTATTATTATTATTACCATTATCGTTATTATCATTATTTTCGGCATTATTATTATCTTTATCGTTTTTAATTATATAAACAT
>NW_020870144.1:743512-751012 GCF_003789085.1 Penaeus vannamei | reverse complement strand
TATCAATATAAATAATAGTAATGATGAATGATGATTATAATAATTATTAGAAAAGATATGAATTAGATTGAATATCTTCACAATACAAGAAATGCATTCAGCAGATTTCATTCAAATTTCGATTACATATTGACTGTATTCTTTGCATGGGAGAAATTTTCATCCATAGCTTTTCTAATGGATAAGATTCAGTAATAACAACAGCAACAACAACAATGATAATAATAACAATAATAGTAATAATAATAACAATAACAATAATGATAATGATAATAATAGTAACAATGATAATAATGATAATAATATTAATAGATGTAATACTGATAATGACAATGATAATCATAATGTAGTAATAGCAATACCATCAATAAAAATGGTATTAGTAATAATAACCATAATGATGATAATATTAATAATGATAATAAATATAATAATAGTAATAACAATAATAACAATGATAATAATAATAATAATAATAATAATAATAATAATAATAATAATAATAATAGCAACAATAATAATCATCATAATAGGAATAATAATAAAAATAACAGCATTAATAGTAGTGATAACGATGATGATAAAAATAAATGAAATGTTAATAGTAACAATGATAAGGTCGATGTAATAATAGCAATAATATCGAATAGTAATGACAATAATAGTAATGTTAATGACAATAATAATAATAGGAACAAGAATGATGATTATATGATAATGATAATGGTAATGATAATAATAATAGTAAAATAATAATATATATAATAATGGCAATAACAAATGCAATATTGAAAATGATAAAACTTTTCATGCTAGTGATAGTAATAATTGTAAAAAATAATTATATTAATGACCATAAAAATAATGATGATACTCATGAGAATACGAATAATGATAATAATAGTGATAATAATTATAATAAAAAAAAAATAAGGCTAATGACAATGTTACGTTAATAATGATAATTCTAATGATAATGATAAATATTATCATTATTAGTAGTATTTTCCCTATGATAATGAAACTAATGATATTGATAATGATATAAACGAATGATGATAACGATAATGATAATAATAATAATAATAATAATAAAGATAACAGTAATTGTAATTATAATGATTACTATTATCATTATAATACTTATAATAATTATTATTATTGTTATCAAAATTATTGTTGTTATTATTTATTACTAGAGGAAGAAGAATGATAATTATAATCATTGCGATAATAATAATTATGTCGAAAATGGTAATGAGGAGGAGGAGGAGGAAGTTGAAATTAATAAAAATTAGATGATGATAGTGATAATGATAATAATACCAATAATAATAATAATAACAATGATAACGATGGTAATGAAATTAATTATAACAACAATAACAATGATAATAGTGATAATTATTAATATGCAAAAAAGAGTATTCACAATGACAGTAATGATGATAATAAAACAGTATTGATAATAGTGATAATAATAATTATTATTAACATAATGATAATAATTAGTAATAATAACATCAATAATGATAATAATTAGTAATAATAACAACATCAATAATGATAATATCATTAATGTTAATTGTAGCAAAGTAAAAAAGACAGTAATAATGATAAAGATAATGAAATTAATAATAACTGTAATAACAAGAACAATGATGATAATACAAATGATAACAGTAATTATGATAACAATTATTATAATTATGATTGTGATATTAATAATACTATGAACAAAATTAATAGGAAAAGAATAATGATGAGGATAATAATAATGAAATAAATGATAATGATAATACTAAATGATATTGGCAACAATAAAAACAATGATAATGACAATAACGATGATAAAAATAATGAAAATTATAACCATTTTCTCACAGAATCAAATAGATATGTATTTTAGATGTTGTTATTGGTCCCTGAGCTTATTTAGCACCACACTTAAATTGTTTCTACACAAGAAAGTTCTCCCCACATTCTGTTCCTAAAGGATTTAAAGTTTGGTAGTCTTTTAGGAACTTATCCAGAGTTACCTATTGTGAATTCCGAAATAATTTCAAATTCCGTTGGTGTTGATATTGCTTCAGTTATTATCACTTTTACTTTTGTCGCTGGCGTTATATTTAGAACTGTTTATTATTAATGATCAGTATTAGTAAGGGAGTTATCTTTTTTTTCAATATTATGCATCAACATCATCATTATCACTGTAATTCCTATCAATGTAATGTTATATATGTGCGTGTGTGTGTGTGTGCACAACACACACACACACACACACACACACACACACACACACATATATATATATATATATATATTATATATATTATATATATATATATATATATATATTCATTTTTATATTGTAAGCATATTCATTTTCCGGCTCTCGCTCGCGGCTGGCTCCTAACAATGTGTCCGTGATTTCCCGGCTAAGCCAAGATTTTGTGAGAATCTTAATTACGGGGTAGAATTTCTTTTACGCAAAGAGAAAAATTCTTCGCGTTTTTTTTCCTCTGCACATAAGATCGGTTATATATATTTTTCATATTTATGCCCAGTTATTTTCACTCAGGTAAAAGTTAGAGTGATTTATATGGAACGGAAATATGTTATTCTAGGTAGTGCTTTATATACTGTATTTCGAGTAGTATATAGTCCCCACTGATTAAGATTGATGAACTTTATAGTGGCATCTCTCGCATTTAAACAAATACATGGAAACTCTGAGTTCAAGTTTATAATTCAATGGAATAAACAGATCATCGAAAATCCATTCACCATCTTCATGTAGACCTTACTGACAGCTTTACATCGACAAGTCCCCATACATAGTCATCCTCCTTTGACAAGGATTCGAACCCATTCAGCTTAGATTAGATCCAGCGAGAGCAGAACTAAAGCACTTGATCTTGTTGACTTCAAATCCATACTTGGGGGAAGATGATTCGGTATCTGTTTCAATAGAGAGATACAGAGGCCTATGCGACCCTTTCTGTCCTCGTATTGATGGACTTTCCGGGATGTTACTACCAAGAAAGGGAATAACAGGGTTTGGTTATGAAACGGTAATGGGAGACTTATGGAATGTGTACAAGTTTGTGATGCTGCAGTGATTCATATGAAAAATGGATAACAATAACTGATAAATGACAATACTATATTACTGGCAACGGAAAGAAAATACGTATCTACATATCGCCAAATTTCCCGGGATATCAACATCATAAACATCTAAAAGTTCAGTTCAACGATTAAGATGAATGCAATAAGTTCAAGTACCATATCGTAATCTCTACTTCAAACTTTAGATTAATTAAACGATGGAGATTTTGAACCAGCGATGAAACAATATATCTAAGGGAAAAATGCTGATAAGACCACCCAAAAAATTACAATAAAAATACAATATCACCAAATGATTTAGTGAGGGTCACGAAAGCCATGTAGGTCTGATATTTCCGTTGCATTACAGGTAGTAATATATGCAACCTAAAACCCAGATTTTTTTTTATAAATAATACCAAATACTAATGGGAAAGTTAATGCGTAATTCAAAGAAAATAAAAGGCATCACCCGCGCATAAGATTTATTTTATTCATACAAAATATCCTTTGGAAAAGCTTTAAAATTAAAACAAAAGTAGTTCGTAAAGAATATGCGTTGATGAATAATGACGAAAATGATGATGATAATGATAATAATAATGATTAAAGTAATGATGGTAATTATAATAAAGATGATAATAATGATACTACTACTACTATTTCTGATAATAATAATCACGATAGTGATGATAATAATGATAATAGAAATAGTGATAATATGGAATATAAAAGAAAAGATAATAATAATAACAAATGTAATAATGATGATGATGATGAGTAAAATGATCATAATTATGGCGATTGTTATAACGGTGATGATAATGATAATGATAATGATAATGGCAATGAAAATTAATATGATATCAACGATGAAGACAATGATTTGCAATAATCACAATAATGAAAGAAACATTAAACAATTAACTAAAATGAAGATAAAGAGACAACAATCTGACGGCGCACCAGCCCCGTCCCGCACCAGAATCCTGACTCCAGAAATCGGGATAGCAACCCCTCCCACCAACCCACCTATCTACCCACCCACCCATTACCCAACCGCCCATCAAACTACCCAGCCATCCGCCCATCATCCCATCCGCCCATCCACCCATCCACCCCACACCCCCATCTCGCGACTGGGAGCAGAGAGAGGAAATATTTAGTTAGCTAACACAAGTTTCTGCCACCTTCCTTCATTATCGTAATTTGAAAAGTTATAAAGCCACCCTGGCTTTAACCGTATATGTTATATTGCTCCATAATATTATACATACCTAATAAAATTATTACTATTATAATAATTCTATATACTATGCATTATTTGTATACCCTAGTCCTAGTCGACTTCACCCTAGCACTACTGCCATACGCTCTCGCGATCTCTACTACTCGCCTCTTCTGATCCCAATGGATATCACTTGCCTCATTCCGACCTGCTACTACTAGTAAATAAATGCATCTTATTAATACTATATATATATATGTATATGATACTCATCATATACATTATCTACTTAGCTTCATCCATATTATAAGTATATATGGTAAGTATACATTTACGTTATGCCGCCTAATATATATACTTATATTACTCATATTGACTATTATTATTACCATATGACTAATTATACTATATATTGATTAACCATTAAAAATATAATATATATCAATATAGAACAGATATAATAAATAATATGGGTCCGTGATCTCAAAATTTTAATTATTCTCTCAGTTTTAAGTTAGTGACTTGCGCGCAAGTGTCTTCCTAATGACGAAAACGTATCAAGAAGGGACACTGGAGGTGCCAAATCGCCCCGAGCGAAAATTGACCTCTATAGGACACGGCAGTTACTCTTATTGATCCTTCTTTCTTGAACAAGACTAGGTGTATGTGACGCTGATTGAGTGAACGAGTGTAGGGACTGCATGTGCTATTATGTTTTTCTTTTTGTTTTTTTTTTCTAATTAACATTTATCACTTATCAACTCTTCATGACTTTCGATTACATAATATTTATTAATATAATATACTAATAATGAAATATCAGATTGTGATTATTAATTGTTATAATCTGTGCTTTTCATTCGAATTCTCTCTCTCTCTCTCGAATGTGTGTTGATGTGGTGATGTGTGTGAGTTAACTTAGTGTAAGATGTGAGGATGTAGAAGACTACTATGATGTAAGATGAAGAGAGAAGAGAGAGAAGAGATGAGAAGAGCAGAAGAGATATGGAGATGAAGAGAGAGAAAGCGGAAGGTTGAGGGGAGCGGTGACCTTAGACGAGTGTGTTGTGTATTTGGCACTTTCTAAAAAGTAATTTGTATGCTGTTAATTAGATAACACATTTCGTGTCCCATTTTACTCCAATAATTAAGACCTGTAAGACCGTGAAGAGGAATCGTTAGATGAGTTAGATATTACCATACACACACTTAGCGAATCACCAATACTATATATTTGAGATCCATAAAATGCCCCGCGAATCTCGGCATTAACTAGCTATTCACCATCCGTATATTATATAGTATATATATTAAACCATATCATCATTTTTATCATCCAGAGATAATGTTCTCACTTATAAATTACCATCTCAAAATGACCACGAGTTACAAAATGGAAATATGAAAATAATTAAACTAGGTAATGCATACTATAATAGAGGACATCAAAGTAATGACACTTTCCATTGTTCCAAGATAAGGTTATTACCTCCGGAATTTTCCTCTTCTGAGTTTACAACTCAATGGTTTGTTTCTTGACTATTTCTCTATCGGTTGCCTCGAAATAATCAAATTAGGTGATGCGAAAAGGACAAGTTCATCTTACCTTTATTACTCATACGATATACGTATTTTATTTTTTTAACATGGCATCAATTAAGCATTTATCTCGGAACAAGGTACAGAAAAAACGGGCGTCAGCGATAGGTGCAAGATGTGGATAGAGCTTGGGTCTGGTCTGTTTCTGGTTCCTGAGCGTGATTTAGCTATACGGGTATGAAATATATTGGTGGTCTGGTTCTTCTTCCTTTTTGAATGGAGGGGTCTTTAGGATTTTTTGATTTAGGTTTTTTTTTAGAGGGGGCTTTCTGTTATTATTAATTATTAGTAGTAAATATATATATTTAATTATCCTACTAATTATTATATACATGTATATATATATTAGTATGTTACTAATATATATCAATTATTATTTATAAGTATTATAAGTATATTTATATATTATGTATTCAATATTGATATAGAATACAAAGGCTGTATATTATTATTATACGGTTATATAGTTCTGCCTACCCAATATAGTTATATATATTCAACGTTTTTTTCTTATTTTTTGATTGTGTCGGTCCAGTGTGATTGTGGTATATCTAGTATTGACGCTGTCCGTCTCTATAGTCTCTTCTCCCTCTCTTCATTCTTCTTTGACTTTTTATGTCTTTCTCTTACTCTCTCTCATCTCCCTCAGCTATAACACACATACACTACAACGATCACACATCAACACACACACACAACACACAATCTACACTCACTCTCAATTCATCACTCACTGTTCTCTCTCTTTCTCTCTTCTTCCTCTCTCTCTCTCCCTCTCTCTCTCTCTCTCTTTCGCTCTCCTCTCACTCACTCACTCACTCTCTCTCTCTCTCTCTCTTTCTCGCTTTCGCACACCCGTTCGATTGTCTCTAAAGGCTAGAACCCTTGAATCCCGTGTTGCACCGAAAAGACAAACATCACACACACTGTTTAGAATCAGCGTACACCTTTGCTTTGCCTCTCCTTGTATCCCAGAGCACAGTGTACACAAACCAAGCCCTAAAGCGTGCGTATATGTGGGTCCGTGTGTTCTCATGCGTGTTATATTTTCATATCAAACCCCTGAAGTCAACACAAAGGGGCACCAGTGTGTTACCAACTTGCTATCATGCCGTGTTTGTTGTTGTTGTTGTTTACGTAGCCTTCGTTGTTGTTTTCAGAGTCTGCGTCATGAGCTGATAGCCTTATAGTGCACGTCCTTTGTGACGTTAGCAACACAGTGCTGCATCGATAACGGGATCAAAGAGCAAGCAACGCATGGTGGTAGTTTAACAAATGATCATGGAGATTATTGTTTCAATTAATTTTTATACGTAATCGATTGAGAGGACATTCAGGTGCAGTATTAGTGCGAGTAGTTAGTAGTCGTTCAGTCGTCATGTGTCAGTGACATAAAAATGTATCGTTACTTTGAGAAATCAGGGCGACGCATTTCACCACATGCTGACGAGTACCTATGTTTTGACTTTTGACAGTGTCGTTCGCCGCCACCAATATTTTTGATTCCTCACGGACATCGGATGAGTGTTGTGAGCTTCTTAACAAAAATGATGAATTCT
>NW_020870144.1:735290-743413 GCF_003789085.1 Penaeus vannamei | reverse complement strand
CTCTTATAGGGGGGTTGTGTCATTCGGTCGTGTGTTCGTGACGTTAAGCAACACAGGTGTCTGACTCGACTACGGAATCAAAGAGCTCGCAAGCACGCATGGTGGGTATGAACATGATCATGTGAGATTATTGAGTTTAATTAATTTAATGGCGATAGGATGGTAAGGCATCATTCACACATATCGAAGTGGGAGCGTATTAGTGCCGCGCTTTGCATTTCAAGTCCGTCAGTGTCACTCAAGTGAATAAAAATGTATCGTTACTTTGAATTCAGGCACGCATTTCCACACATGGTCTGACGCCAGGGGCGTAGGGGAGAAGTACATGTTTTGACTTTGACATGTCAGTTTCCGCCGCCACCATATTTTGATTTCCTCACGGGAACATCGGATGATAATGTAGTGTTTCGGAAGCATGTGAGAGCGTTAACAAAAATGAAGAATGAATTACGTGGTGCTGTGTTTCATTACTAATGCCATAGGCAAAATAATAATCTTAAGGCTTTGGTATTGCCCGTTAAGGCTGCCATGGATTGAATAGCATATATCACAGTAAGTAGGTAATCGTGCCGTGTACAAACAAAATTCTTTATATATTGTTCTTTAACCTAAACAAATGTGTGTAATCATTCCTTCAGTGGTTGGTTATAGCTTTTCCACTTTTTTAGTCATTTGGATTGTTTCGTGTTCAGTCCTGTGAACCTTCATTTGCTAAAAAATAGCCAACTTTGTGGTTAAGTTGTGATTGAACGTATTGATATCTGAGGACAATATTCGTGTGTGGGGCGGAAGTACTAGATAAAAATGTTACGGTCCGGATCATTATTCAACTCCTGTGTACAATTAGCTCTTACTACTCTCATTCTTAACGTTTCATTACAACACTTTTTCTTCAGCTTATGCTCAGTCTCTTCCTCTCCATCAAGTAATACGGCAATCCTTGCTAATTCCGCTTGAAAACTTTGCTATTTTGGAAGTCACTGATTTCACGCTGTACGGATTCACTACGGGTATGTGTGAACACGTCATTGAAACCTCACGGATTTCACTTACACAGACCTAACACGGCACTGGTGCCCCGTTTTTGTGTGAATGGATCTTTATTGTTGTCGTTTCCCTGATGTTCTGACGTACTGTAAATCAATAATTCTCACTTATGTATCATGATGCATGTATGACATTAATGTTGTAGGTTAGCTTTATTGGTAAAACTAGTATAATTAACTTTATCATGAGCTAATTAATGTAAATACCATAGTTCATAGTTATCAGTCATAGACTATCAGTAATTTGTTAAATGTTAAATAATCCTTCCTTTCCTAAGAGCCATATAATCTATCTAAATTGCGTACTTTTTTAACTGTCGAAATTATCTCCTAAGTAACATAACCCATTCTACCCCTTTATTTCTCCTGGGATTTTAATCCTCTTAGTAATTAGTCTGAGAGTGATTTAAGTTTTTCCTCTTCCTTGAATTGTAGTTAAAGGGACAGAACATAGGAATGTTTGGTACATACACGAGAAGGAATGTCTTTCTCAATAATTTATTTTCTAGAACAAATATATCGTCAATTGGACATGTCACAGTTAATGAATACTGTGTATAAGCTTGTGAGTGAATGTCTACATACCTACCTTCTTAAACACTAATAATGATTGATTATGAATATATGAATGTATGTATGTATCGAGGTATAATATATTTATATATTATATAATATATATATATATATATATTATATATATATATATATATATATAATACATATATATGTATACATATTACATACATTATATAATATATATATATATTATTTATATATATACTATATATATATTATATATATATATATATATATATATATTATATATGTATGTTACACACAAACATAAATATTTATATACGTATATATATGTGTTGTATAAATATACATATAATATTTATATGTATTATATACATATAATATATATATGTTATATACACATATATATTAATATATATATATATATATAATATAATATATATATATATATATATATATATATATATATATACTATATATATAATATATATATACTATTATAATATATTTACTAATTATATATATATATATATATATAATATACTATACATACACAGACATAAATATATATACATAAATATACATGTATATACATATATATATATATATATATATATATATATAATATATATATATATATATATATATATGTGTGTGTGTGTGTGTATGTATGTGTGTGTGCGCACACACACATAACTACACGCTCTCTCGCTCATACACACCAGTATTGCTGTTGTTATCTTTATTATTATTGTTATCGTCCTTGTTATTACTACTATTCTCTCTCTCTCTCTCTCTCTCTCTCTCTCTCTCTCTCTCTCTCTCTCTCTCTCTCTCTCTCTCTCTCTCTCTCTCTCTCTCTCTCAGCATGCCGAAAGTTATGTTTACGTGAAATTCGAAGAAACGACAAACTCAGTAAATGTGAAGCACTCAAAATCGTAATTGTTTAGAAGTTCAAACGACGCAGAAAAAGTTTTATGTTTGACTCTGTTTCTATGATTGATATGCTAAACTAGGCTTGATTCGGAATGGTAAATATTCACAGGCTATTAGAGAAGACTGTCTGAAATTTCGGGAAAAAGTGGAGAACAATTTCAGAGTCAAACTGCAGGTAAAAGCGTAAAAAAGTGCAGAAAATAGGAAGAAAATGGAAGGGACACAACTCTCTTTCTCACTTTCTTTCTTTCTCTCTATCTATCCATCTATCTATCAACCTAACTATCTATTTACCTATCTATCTATGTATCTCTCTGTCCATCTATCTTTTTCATATCTATCTATTATTCTATCTATCTATCTATTTATTTGTAATACTCTATCTATCTATTTCTATCTATTTATATATGTATATAATATATCTAATACACACACACACAACAACCACAACACAAACACACACACATACTATAATATATATATATATATATATATATATATATATATATATGTATAATACTATATATAGATTATTACATATATGTAATGACCAGGAATAGGTACTATACTATAACAAGCATAATATATGACAATAATGATATGATAACTAATGAAATAAATAATTAGGATATAATTACTTAGCAAAATTTAATGATGTGAATAATAATACATAGCGATTGAAAGTAAATAAAATAATATAGTAATGAGTATATAATAAAATTAATTTTGATAATTATCCTTACTATTATTATCATTATCGTTATTATCTTTTTTATCGCAATTCTTATCACATCAGCGTCATTGCTAATAATATGATATTCATGCATATGATAATAATATAATGATGAGTTAATTAATAAACAATAATAAAATAATAAAACACTAATATCAATAATAATGAAAATACTAATAACAACAACAGGTAATCATGTTGATATAATAATAATAGCACTAGTGCAATTAGGATATAATAGTGAAAATGACAATAAAAAATAACAAAAATCACAATAAATAACAAGGAATAATCATGATGATAACAATAATAATAGCCATAATGATAATAATAATGATAATGATAATAATGATAATAAATAATAGTAATGATAAAATAATAACTATAATAATATAATGATAATGAATAATGACAGTGTTGATTGATGAAATAATGACAGTTTTGATAATGATGATAATAATGATACAGATGATAATTATAAAGTTAATGATATCAAGCAGCAACAAACCAATGGCATTAGTAATGATAATCATAAAAATGATGATAATGAAAATAAGGATAATTGATTATACCCCAAAAAAATTATATAATATGACAATTTATAATTTTTTAATAATTATAATTAAAATAACAATAACATAATGATAATTATAATGATAATAATAATAAATAATAATAATAATATAATAAAAGATTAATAATAAGAGATAAAAGGATAATAATGGATAACGATAACAATATTAAGAGATAAGGAATAAATATTAAGATGGTAATAATGATGATAATACCAATGACAATAATAATGATAATTGTAATAGCAATAATGATTACGATAATGATAATAAAAGATTAAGGTAACAATGATAATGATGATGACAAAGAGGATGATAGTGACAACAAGAAAGATAACAATAACTTTTTATGTATGATAATGATAATGATGATAGTGATAATGATTATTACCATTATTGTTATAATTGTCTTCATTATTATTATTGCTATTATTGTTGATGAGTTGCTACAATTATTAGTGTTGTTATTACTTCTATTATATTATATTATCACCATTGTTCTTACTATTTATTATTATACTTATCTTTATTATTATTATCTATTATCATCATTTTCACTATTATCATTATTTATTTGTATATGTCACAATAAAAAATATTGTGACATATACATCATTATCTATGACTGTGTTGTTATCAATATTACTTTTACTAGTATTGTTATTCTGTTTGTACTTATTATTATCATTATTATTATTATTATCATTTATTATATTTATTATCATTATTTATTATTACTATTATTATCATTATATCTATCATTATCCACTACATTGTCGTCATCTATAATATATATATATATAATATATATATATTATTATTATATAGTATATATATATATATTATATATATATATATAATTATATTATATATTATATATATATATTAGGTGTATATTGCTATATATGTGTGTATATATATATATGTATGTGTATATGTGTGTGTATTGTGTGTGTGTGTGTGTGGTGTGTGATGTGTGGTGTGTGTGTGTGTGTGTGTGTGTGTGTATACATACATATATACATAATACATGGCATACACATATATATAAATATATATACATGATAAATATATATATATATATATATATATAATATAGATATTATATTATATATATATATATATATATAATATATATATATATTATATACATATGTGTGTGTGTGTGTGTGTGTGTGTGTGTGTGTGTGTGTGTGTGTGTATACATATATATATGCATACTATACTATATATATATATATATATATATATAATATATTATATATATATAATATATATATATATATATATATATATGATAGATAGATAGATAGATAGATAGATAGAAGATAGATATTTGTTTTTGTATGTGTGTGTGTTGTGTGTGTGTGTGTGTGTTGTGTGTGTGTGGGGTTGTTGTGTGTGTGGTGTGTGTGTGTGTGTGTGTGTGTGTGTGGTGTATACATATATATTTGCATACAACACAACACACACACACACAACATACACACACAACTACACCACATATAATATATATATATTATATATATATATATATATATATATATATATAATATATGTTATATATATTTGTGTGTGTGTATATGTGGTGTGTGTGTGTGTGTGTGTGTGTGTGTGTGTGTGTGTGTGTGTGGTGGAGTGGTGTGTTGTGTGTGTGTGTGTTGGTGTATGTGTGTAGTGGAACCTGTGTATGTGTGTGATAATATCACCCATATGATTATCACGTATATATACATATAAAGGTATATTATAATATATATATTAGGAGGTAGTATATGTGGTATATATATATATATATATATAATAATTGGAATTTTGTGTGTGGATGTGTGTGCTGTGTGTTGTGTGTGTGTGTATATTCATACAGTACTATAGTTATATAATATATAGTAGATATATAATATATTGTGATAATATATAGCTAATATATATATAGTATATATAGTGTAGTCCCCTATATATTCACTATAATTATATATATATATTATATAATTAGTGATATATATAAATATAATGAAATACTATATATATATTTAGTGAAGTGAATATAGTAGTATATGAGTGAGGTGTGGGGAAGTATAAATGTATATATATATGTGTGTTGTGTGGATGTTGGCCTCTAAGGGTAACTTGGAAAGGGGGTGTGTGTGTGTGTGTGTGTGTGTGGTGGGACAGGGTGTGTGTGTGCTGTGTTGTGTGTGTGGTGATGTAATCTGTGTTTGGTGGTGGTGTTGAAAAGGAGATGTGTGTGATAGTGGTTGTGTTGTGGGATACGATAGATAGTAAGTAATGTGGGTGGTTAGTTGTGTGTGTGTGATGTGTGTGTGTTGTGATGGGTAGTGGTGTGTGTGTGGGTGTTGGTGTGTACGTACAAAGGTAATATATATTATACATACGATAGTTATTATATTGTATATAGTTATATATATAGTAGGATAAGGGGTATATAGTAGTAGTATATAGATATATTAGATTATATTATATATTATAAGTAATAATATATGATTGTGCGTGTAGTTGCGTAGATGAAGGATGGGTGGTGGTGTGTATAGAAGAAGGTGTGTGTGTTGTGTGTGTGTATGTGTGTGTGTTATGTGAGGTTGTATGGTGATTGGTAATTTGATGAAGGAGCTGTTGGTGTGGATGTGAGTGGATGTTGTTGTGTGTGTGTGTTGTGTGCTGTGTGTGTGTGTGTGTGTGTGTGGTGTGTGTGTGTGTTGTATAGATAATATTAACATATGGATATTACTCGTAAAAGTACGTTTAAGGAGTCGTGAGTTAAGTATATAAGTGAGTAATAATGATATAGATATAGATATTATTAATAGAAGAATTAGATATATAGTGTTATATATGTATAATATATGCTATATAATATAATTAAATACTATATTAATAATTAGGAGTTTATTGTGAGTATATATCTAGTAGATATATATTAGTTATTATGTATAATTAGGATACTAATGTAGTGTATAGATATGTACACTGAACCAGCACACACACACACGCACACACACACACACAACACACAACACACCACACACACACGACTATATATATATATATTATTTATTCTTAGTATAAATAGATATAAGTATGATATATATGGTAATATATATATGGTATATATAATATTATATATATAGAAGAGAACCAAAACAAGCAGAGGAACTTACCATACCTGAAAACTCGGCACACAGGAAGAGATCTAAGTCACGGGAGAATCACAGAAAACAATAAAAGAAACGAAAAGAAAAGAAATAAAGAAAAAAAGAATCACCAGAAAGTAAAACCCCTGAAAAGTAGAAAAAATAATTCGGGCGTGAAATATATTCATATTTTGAGAAGAACGAAGCTTTTAACTGAACATGAGAAAGCTGTTACTGGTTCTTTTCCATATTAGTAAAATGTTTGTGGCTGTGTTACATTAGTGCGACACAATATGTTTTGAGTGTATTTTTCAGATAATAGTAATAATGTCTTTTTTTTTATATATCTCTCTGATTTATTTTTTCATATATAATATTAGGTTTACTAAGGAAAATGATCCGTAAATGTTGAATTGCATGATAAAGATCAGCTTATGAAAATAATGGTAATAACAGAATCAATAAAGCTGATCAAGTTAACGATTACAATGATGGCGATGATGTAACGATAATGCTACTCTGATAGTATAAGTATTGATATTGACGGTATATAGAGTAATAATGAGTAATCAGATCGTAAAAATGTTGAAATGATAATGAAAATGATAATAAATAATGAATATGACAACAATCCAATTGATGAAGATGATAATGTTGAAAATTAGTATGGTGAAATAGATATGTAAATAAAGTTACAAATTATGATAATGATGACAATTGAGTGGATGGCATTATCATGGTGAAATGATAATGGACGAGCAGAATTATGGTATTGATGGCATTGATGATAATAATAATGAGAATATTGATGATGATGTTAATGAAGATGATGATGAAGATACTCCTACTACTATTAAAAATGGTAACAGGACAGGAAGATGATAAACACCAACAATGATAATGATACAAAAATAATTATTGGAAAATAAAATATAATAATAAATTAACGCACATTAGACAGCAATATGCGAAATATAAAATACATAAGAAATAAGATAAAATAATGATAAGAAATTGTTGTAATAACTGTTAATGATAACACGAAGAATAATAATTATCATCAAGTTAATAACTCAGTAAATGAATATAAATAAATAATATATTGATGGGATGATAATAATAACAATATCGAGAAACATAAGAATGG
>NW_020870144.1:725290-727790 GCF_003789085.1 Penaeus vannamei | reverse complement strand
CAACAACAAAATACAAAAATAAAAATGCTTTCGAGAGCGTGACCATATTATCCTGCAAACTGCCAATATCTGTAACATCTTTCATTTCCACTAAAACTTAATCTCTCCTTTTATATGTAATAAAGGGCGGTGTTGGTGTTTATGGCGATGTACAAATATTTCCGGAATGAGATTTGTATGTTATGAGTAGAAGAAATTATATGGGCAATGTATTATGTACTGGGAACGAACATGGAAAGTCGACGATACGAGATTCTTATTTGCGTAGCTTAACTGTTTATTCTTTTTTATTTAAGTTACAACGGCGACTTTGATCAAAATGAGACTAATTGTGGTAATGAATTATAAATACATCGCTGTTGACAATACCGACGGTGATGCTCATTATAATACCAACACTACCCTTCTTACTGCGATAAAAATAAGGATAATGACAACCAATAACCATATCTTCACAGCGATCAAACAGAAATAAGAAACCAACGATAAGAAAAGGAGAATCCTGAAGTGATAGCCCTCCATTGCAAACGATAGAATTAAACAAGCCCTCAGGCTCTTAGTTCACTTTACGGCTGACAACAGATGGATTGGAGCGGTTGAAGGGCTGCACAAAGGCAACTGTGGGATAGCAACCAAACAATCTCATCAGCTGAGCTACTCGTAGTCAGTCAAACGAAATGGTGCGTGAACCTCATAGGCAGTCAAAGGAATGAATATTTTGTTTGTCAACATTCGTTTGTGTTTGTGTGTGGAGTGGTATCTTTTTGTATTTGTTTTGGTAATGCATCGGTCGGTCATTTAGCTGTAACACAAAGAAAATAAAATGGAAAAGAAGGAAAGGAAAACAAAAATTAATAGAACATCAAAGGGGACTGATTTAGAAGAGATGGAAATCAGTCTAAACCTTCGGCCAATATTGTTCCACAAGAAGGCATCCGATGTGGGTTTGTCAATGTTTACTCGCATTTCTGTGTGTGCGCAATCTTTTAAAAACGTAGCTTTCATCTGTATGCCAGGATTGGTGGTAGGCTTCGTAATTTTCACGCTTCTCTTCAGATTTTATTTTAGCTTGTGATAGCATACATAAAAATAATTAATGTTTGTGGAGATAATAGATAACGACAGAAAGTAACAGAAAATCAACATTATTCGGATCTAAAGAAGGTGGGAGAGAGAAAGAGAAAAAGAAAGGAAGAGGGGGGCATAGAAAAAAAACTATCACAAAGTAAAAAGAACTACACAAACACAGAAAACGACAGGGGGGTATTGGGAGAGGCATTCGAATCCCTTCCCCCTCGAGCCTAGCATACGACATCCTGACACTTCTCAATTCCGTCTTCATAAAAGAGGGTTGGATTCTCTCACCAAATGCTACCAGATACGTTCCCTCCGTCCTTATATTAACCATTCAGCCCGTATCGAGAATGATTATGACTGTAGCATCTGACGCGGATATTGGTGGCAACCTTCGATTCAGCACGAAACATTGCGGATTTCGTCACGGTTATAAAGCAGGATCGCCGGCCACGGGGACCCTGGGCGTTGTGTCGGGGAGATTTTCATGGCAGCGTCGCCCGCGCTTTACGAGGTCGCTGCATGGCATGGCCGCCCTGCTGGTGATCCCCGTCGGCGGGCGGCCTGCTGGGCGCCGTCCGGGAATGGCTGCCAGAGGGAAAACGACAAGAGTTTACAGTGTATGACCTACAAACGAATTTCACGCACAAATATATATATATATATATATATATATATATATATATATATATATATATATATATATATATATATTATATATATATATATATTATGTATATGTGTGTGTGTGTGTGTGTTATATATTACTCATCATATATATCCATCTTATACATATGTATTATATATTATATATGTATTATATATGATATATATATATTATATTAATATATATATATATATATATATATATATATATATATATATATATATATATATATATATATGTATTATATATATATATACTTATATATATATATAATATATATATTATATATACATACATAAATATATATACATATACACTTGCATGCATCAATACATATATCATTATTGCATATGTGTGTTTCTGTAAAAAAAAACACGCATTTTATGCATGGGAATATGCATGTGCTCATATGTTACCACTTTCCTTCAATGTCATCTGATTAACGACTGATGACTTGAAAACTCCTTATCCGTCCAATCTTCATACACCTATTTTTTCCGATTTCTTTATTACGTCTTCCGTTTGAAGCTTCCAATAACCTTATTTTTTAGTTATACTACTTTAACTTTTTATCTTAATATCATTTATCTTTTTCATTTCTATTTAAAACATTTTCCTCGTTCTAGGTGTAGCCAGGCTATTTAGTTTTACACCCTAGTATTGATTTTTCACTTAGGCCTACACAACGCTTCTATTTTTCTTTCTCCATTACTTTTTCCTGTCACGCGTTCACGACAGAATTCACTGATTTTTCCACAC
>NW_020870144.1:715290-717790 GCF_003789085.1 Penaeus vannamei | reverse complement strand
CCATTATCATTATTCCTACTATAGTGGTTATTATCATTATTTGTAATTCTGTTATCACTGCCATTATAATTTTTAGTATCATTATTATTATTATTATTATTATTATTATTATTATTATTATTATTATTATTATTATTATTATCATTATTATTATTATCATTATTATTATTATTGTTGCCGTTGTTGTTATTGTTTTCATTATAATTACTATCGTTACTATTTTTATTACTATCAACATTATAATTATTATCATCAGTATTCTTATAATTACTGTTGCTATTATGATTATCATTATTGACACTAATATCACTATCATCATTCTTATCATTATTATTACTACTATTATTATTATTACTATTATGATCTTAATATTTACCATTATTGTCATTTTTATTATTATTATTATTATTATTATTGTTATTATCATTGTTGTTGTTTTTGTTATTATTATCATCATTATTATTGTTATTACTAGGTTACGTTTTGGGTAACGTTGGTTTAATGCAATTTTTCAAGTGTGACTATTTCTATTGCATAAGTGCTTCTGTTTACTGTTGTTATTACCTTTACTATTACCATCATTATTACTATTATCATTACCTTTTATTACTGTTGTTATTGTTATTATTATCATTATTACTAATATCGTTATTATCATTATTATTATCATCATCATTATCATTGCAATCATTCTGATCATTATTATCATTACTATTATTGTCATTATTATTTTCATTACTATTATCATTACTATTACCATTATTGTAAAACTATCATTATTGTTATTATTATCATTTTCATCAAATCAGCGTAATTATTTCCATTATCACTCTCTCCCCTTCTCTCTCTCTCGTTCCTTCTTCTCTGGAACTATGGTGATTCATGAATTTTATCTATTAAAGATGAACTTTCTCTCTTTCTTTCTTTCTCTTTCTCCCTCTCTCTCCTCTCTAACTCTCAATCTCTCTCTTCCCCTCCATCTCTTAATCTCTTTTGTCTTATTCTTTCCCTTTGTCTCTATCATCTCATTATTTCCCTTTCCATCTCTCTCAGTCCTCTATCTTAATCTTTCCCTTTCAACTCGTCTCTCTTTATCTCTCTCTTTCTCGCTGTTGCTCTTTTTCACACTTTCTCCACGGTTCTTTTTCCCTTTGGCCATCGCTCATTCACTCTCCCTCTCTTCCCCCAATCGCCCGATATATCTCTCCCTCCTTCGCTCTTTGACGGAAGCCTCGCCACAGAATGGGAAATAAGCGATTCACATGAAGACGTCCCTACCATTTTCGTTTGATTTGGCGTCTTTGAGAGAACGCCCCTTGCAATGGGCCAAGATTGAGGCATGTTACCGTGTATTCCGCTTATAAAAGACCTCATCTATATTCAGATTAAGGTCTTCGCTTCAGGGCTTCGATTGGCTATTGTGAAGAAAGGGGTTATAGTTGTTTAAGAAACCTGCCATTCATCTTTTTTTTTATTAACATTCTTGCTCATTGACGATAGACGGTCCATTGTCCCTTAAAAAATCATATTACTAGTGATTCTGATAAAAAGGAGATACTGATAATGGTACTGATTATGATAATGATAATAAAAATAATGATGATAGTGATGATAATGATAATTATCAACAAATAATGTTTATATCAATAATAAGAATAATGATAACAGTAAGGATGATAATTATAATAATGAGGAAATAGAAATAATACGAATAATATACGAATAATGGCAATAAAAGTTTGGGTAATAAGCACGAAAATAATAAAGAATATTAATGATAATCGCAATTATAATAAAAACTATACAAACAATATTAATGATAATAATAACAATAATATGAATAAGAATAAGAATAAAAAAAATAATGGTAACAATTTCTTATTAGTAATAGTAATTAGTTAATAGTAATAGTGATAATGAAAAAGATGATAATTTTCGAGTTATCCTGCTAACCAACATACCAACATACTAACCAATGCTACCAAAACATGATCTCCTTGGCAGAGGTAACATTATTTAAAAAGTAATGACAATGATAACAATAATGATAATAATAACAATCATAATACTAACTATAACAATAACAACATCAGTAATGTTAATAACTATAATGATGATAACAATAACAACAACGACATAATAGTTATAATAATGTGATAATAATAATGATAATGATAATAATAATAATAAGAATAATAGTAAATAATATGATAAATAATAATGTAATAATAATTATAATAACAATAGTAATAATAATAATAATAATAATAATAATAATAATAATAATAATAATAATAAATAAATAATAATAATAATAATATAATAATAATAATAATAATAATAATAATAATATATAATAATAATAATAATAAAATAACAACAAATAATAATATAATCAATGATGATAATAATAATAATGATGATTATAACGATAATAGAAATAGTAATAATAATAATGATAATAATAATAATAATAATAATAATAATAATAATAATAATA
>NW_020870144.1:700290-702790 GCF_003789085.1 Penaeus vannamei | reverse complement strand
AAGATGTTTCTCCACCAGTGACAGTCTTTACGCTCACCTGTGTGCGGAATAACCCTTCAGGGGAAACCAACTACGTCCCAGCGCCCGCAAGTGCTCCCAACATATGAAAATGTGCCGTAAAGGAAGATTTTTTTTCGTGTACTCCTTTTCAGACTTATTTTGTCACAGACTTTAAATACACAAAAACGTGTCGTTAAATAAAATTATAACTCTCTAGATTTACCATTCTATCGAATGCATAAATTCTATTTTTAGCGATCCTGTCTTGCCATAACTAAAAATAATGAGAAAAAAAGGAAATGGGCTCGCCGGAACGCTTAAGAAATGCTTAGAATGCCACCACAATTTTCTCCTAATTTTTCTTTTTTCCTTTCTTTTTAAACCCATCCCGCCGTACCTTCCAGCCAGTGTTTTTTTTTTTTTTTTTTCGTGTGCGCCTAAAGCATTCCCGCAGGACATTTCATAATCCATTACCGACAGATGAAACGAGAACACGAGGTTCCGGCGACGAAAGCGCAGAGCCCAGCACGATTTCCGGGAAAACGGTTATTCCACGAGGGTCCTTGTCCACAGGCCCCGCTCGTTACATTCTAATTCATTCCGTCCCAAACGACGAAGACTATTTTGATAACGGTAACTACCAGCCTCGAAGACCAGCATTAATGATAACAACACACGGGAGCGACATCGACACCGAAAACATGGGAGAGACACGATACCATCTTAGGACACAGGCAAGGGCACCGTTGAATGTCCCTCTATGAAACCAAGGACTAAAACCATTGCTCGGGGATTATCATATGGTCAAATATAAGGTCAGGAAGATGGTCATTGCGTGCGTGTTCACGAGGTCATAAGGAACGCCAGGCTGAAGCTGCGCGGACTTTAAAGGTGTTAGTTATTCTCCGTGTGAACCCTGGAACGTCGTCCGCTGCCGTTACTGCGACAGTAAAGCACGAAGTTACGACGTCGATCGGTTAGGGGGATGGAGTCATAAGTTGACGGTGGCCGGGGGATCAGAAATACCACGAGGTAACAACTCTGTTTATGGTCCCCTGCTGTCTATTTTATTTGCCGCTGGGGGTGGGGGAGGAGAAAAAAATTGTGGGTCAATCGATCTTCCTGATTTATCTATTCATTTTAAGCTCTTAGAGATTACTTCACTAAATAAGTAGCTCAACTACCTTCATTAATTTAGCGCATATCATATACGTCCAGTGTGTAAAGTGTATTAATTTTCGCTGAGGATAAATTGGCTTTAAGGAGGTCCTTATGAGACTAAAGTACTTTTTAACGGCGTTTTAAAGGAGCTTCTTAAGAGAAAACAAGCGTCATGTTTATGCAGAGAGAGAGAGAGAGAGAGAGAGAGAGAGAGAGAGAGAGAAATGGGGGCCGAGGGAACATCTACTCTATTAATGTAGATATTCAGCACAATCAAACAACCGAATTGATATGCTTAATGGGGTTATCTTGAAACATCCATTTTGAAAGTATAAACTATTAAATTAGACAAACAAGATACAAGAAGAGATAAAATCTTTACCATAAAGTTATTCACAAAAAGTCTCCTTTTTTTTTTATGATCAGCAGACATTATAAGCCATAGATTGAGGGCCATTGACAAAGGGCAGATCCAAAAGTCGTTACCATATAACCATCTACGAGGAAATAACAGATTCTCTCTTACCCTAATGTTATAATACTCTATTTCTAAGAAAATGAATATATGGTGAGGGATATAATAACGTCCACAATATATTTCAGAGAATAAGCGGTTCCCTTTCCTCTCGGAATTTCAAAGAAAGTTGTATTTCCCTCTATGGCCTGGATGGCTGTCATATGGCTGTCCACGTGTGCTGACAAGAAAGCGATATTGAGCAAGGCCCCGTAAACCGACATCACGAAAGGGTATAAAGAGCGTAGGGCAACCAATAAAACTTGAAACTCACCTCAGTGCAAAAATGGGTTGACATTTCTTCTTAAAATTTCTGAAGTAAACTGCAGTTGAACTTCCTTCCAATATTACTTTCTTAATATATGTTTCAGTCACCATTTCCACATGATCAAGTCAAATTGGTGATATTCGCAAGTCACTCCGTCTTTTAGACTACCTGAAGAATTTGAGGGAAATGGGGGATAGGGTGACTTCCGGGACGGTTAAGGGAACTTCCTATGGAGTTTGGATGACTTTATTTGTACTTTCGGCGACCTCCTGAGGAGTTTAGGTGCTCCGTTGGGTGTTCAGGTGATTTCCCTCCGAATCTCGAGCTGGACAATCCTCAGTTTCAATAAACCAGAATCATTTAAAGACGAAAATGTGCTTCTTTGACGCATTCGCTCAGTAAGCCCTGCCTTCAAAGCCTTCAGCCTGACCAGCCAAAAAAGACTTTGGAAGTTCAAAGACAGCTTGCTCGCAAGAGTTTGCTGTGTGTGTGTGTGTGTGTGTGTGTGTGTGTGTGTGTGTGTGTGTGTGTGTGTGTGTGTGTGTGTGTGTGTGTGT
>NW_020870144.1:682790-697790 GCF_003789085.1 Penaeus vannamei | reverse complement strand
TTCGTAAATCGTAGCCATCTATTACAACCACGCGATAAGCTTGACAGAGTTTTATAGAAGACAACGCCAACACACAGAGAAAATGGTATATGACATTTAATATCACACTCGCGCACAAAACAGAGGATGTATTGCGTGTGCCCAAGACTTTTCGTTAGATATTGGCTTGTTTACATTGTTGGAGAAAGTAGTGGCTTGTGGGATTTAGCTATTGTTTGTTCACTTGTATTTATATATTTTAAAATAAAAGTGACGTGATGAATTATAATGGTAATGATGATAATAATGTCAAGAAGTTATGATGAGAATAGTATAATACAACAAACGGTAATGATTACGATGATGTGGACAAGTATGATCGTGCTGACAAAGTGAGGATGATGTAATGATGAGGTTGATAATGCTGATGATATTGATGAAACTAATGATAATAAAAACAATAATTATAATAATTATAATAATCACAATCATGTTAATAATACCGATAATGATAATAAAGATGATAATAATAACAATAATGTTAATTAAAACAGTTACAAAGTTACAAAAATGACAATAATATGATAATGATGACAATTACAATTGTGATGATATAATGATTATATAATAATCATGATTATGGTTACTAAACATTGTTCAGTTTATAATCATAGATGTAATCAATATTGTTATTATAATTAATATCAATATCCTTAATATTAATATCATCATATCATGATTGCAATCATTATCATTATTATTATTATAATCATGATTATTATTATCAGTTATCATCATTACCATTGTTATCATTATCACTGTCGTTACCATTATCATTATCTTTGCCAGTATTATAGTTAATATTACCATTATCACTGTCATTATAGTTATCATTGCCTTTTCAATTACCATTGTCATTATCATTAACAATGTCATTTTCACCATTGTCATTGCTGTTATCATTGTTATGGTTATTGTATTTCTGGTTATCATTGCTATTATCATTATCATTATCAGAGTCATTGCCATTATCATTATCAATGTCATTGTCATTATCGTTAGCACTGACGATGTTATTATAATTTTCATTCTCATTGTCACTATAATTGTCACAGTCATTATCATTGTCACTATTAATCTCATTGTTATTATTATCCTTACCATTACCAACCATTTTTATTGTCATTACCTTTATCATCGTCGTTATCACTGTCAGTGCCGTTATCATTATCGTTATTATTGTCACTTTAAATGACACTATCATTGCCATTAACATTGCCATCAACATTGTCCTTTTCATCATCAGTCATTATCATTGCCATTAGTATTGTCATTATAACTGCCATTATCATTGTCATTATCACTGACATACCATTGCCATTATTGCCATTATCATTGTTATTACCATTGCCATTATTAATATTACCATAATTATTGTCATTATCATTGCCATTATCATTGTCATTATCATTACCATTATCGGTGTCATTATTAATGCCATTATCATAGCCATTAGGATTGACAGTATCTTTTTCATTATCATTCCCATTATCACTGCCATTAGGTGAGTCATCATTGTCAAATCATTGCCATTATTGTCATTATCCCTGTCATTCTCATCATCATTGCCTTATTGTCATTATCATTGCTATTATTATTGTCATCATTGACATTATTATTGTCCTTTTCATTGTCATTATAGTTGACCTTATTACTGTCATTCTCATCATTGCCTTTAATATTGTCATTATCATTTCCATTATCATTGTCATTATCATTGCCATTATCATTACTATTATCAATGTCATTATCATTGCCATTATCGTTGTCATTATCATTGTCACTATCATTGCCATTGGGATGGCCATTAACGTTTTCATTATCATTCCCATTATCACTGTCATTAGTTTTGCCCTTATCACTGTCAAGTTATTGCCAATATTGCCATTATCAATGTCACTGTCATTATCATTGCCTTTATTGTCATTATCATTGCCATTATTGTCATTATCACTGTCATTGTCATAATCATTGCCTTTATTATTGTCATTATCATTGCCATTATTGTCATTACCATTGACATTATCAGTGCCATTATCATTGTCATTATCAGTGTCACTATAGTTGTCAATATCACTGCCATTGTCATCATTGCCATTTTTATTGTCATTACCAATGCCATTATCATTGTTATCATTACCATTATCAATGTACTTATCATTGCCATTATCATTATCATTATTATTGCCATTATCATGATGATCATCAATATCAATGCCATTATCATTGTCTTTGCCATTGTTATTATCATTTCCATTATAATTGCCATTATTATTGCCATTATCATTGTCATTGTTATTGTCATTACCATTTTCATTATCATTGCCGGTATTATTGTCATTATCATTGCTATTATAATTATCATTATCATTATTATCACTGCTATTATCGCTGTCATGATCATTGTCATTTCCATTGCCATTATTGTAATTTTCATTTTATTATCATTGTCGTTATCATTGCCATTCCTATTGTCAACATTACCTTTATCAATGTAAGTATCATTACCATTATTATTGTCAATATCACTGCCATTATTGTCATTATCGCTGTCATTACCATCGTTACTATCATTCCCATTATCATTACCATTGATACTGCCATTATCATTGTCATAATTTTCATTATCATTGCCATTAATAGTTTCATTATCATTGTCATTAATATTTTCATTATCATTACCATAATCATTGCCATTATTAGTGTCATTATCATTTTCATTGCCATTACTGTGATTATCACTGTTATTATCATTGTCATTATCGTTGTCATTATCATTGCTATTACCACTGAAATTATTGTCATTATCATTATTACTAATATTGTAATTATCATTTCCATTATCATTGTCATTATCATTGCCATTATCGTTGTCATTATCATTTTCATTGCCATTATTGTGATTATCACTTATCATTGTCATTATCATTGCCACTATAATTGTCATGATTATTATTGCCATTATTATTATCATTCTAATTGATATTATCATTGTGATTATTATTGTTATCATCATCATTTCCATTGTCATAATTATTGCCGTTTTAATCATAATTGTCATTATCATTGCAATTATTATTGTCATTATTATTGTCATTATCACTACCATTATCATTTATATTTTTATTGCCATTATCATAGCCATCATTATTGTCATTATCATTGCCATTATCACTGTCATTATCATTGCCATTACTGTTGACAAAATTATTATCACTGCAATTATCACAGCTATTATCACAGTCATTATCATTTATATTATCTTTGTCATTATCATTGCCATTATCGTTGACATTATCACTCATTATCATTACCGTTATCATTTCCATTATCACTACCATTCCCATTGCCATTATCGTTGATATTATCATTGCATTTAATAGTTATTACCATCATCATTGCCATTATTATCATTAATATTGTCATTATCATTGCCATTAGCATTGCATTTATTACTGTCATTACCTTTTCCATTATCATTGCCATTATCACTGCCATTATCGTTGACATTATTGTCATATCACTGTCATTAGCATTACCACTATCACTGTTAACATCTTTGACATTACCATTGTTATTATCAGTACTATTATTGTTATTATCACGGTCATTATCTTTGCCATTATTATTCCATTATCACTGTCATTTTCATTGCCATTACCGCTGTCATTATCATTGACATTGGCAGTATCATTGCTAATATCATTGCCATTATCACTGTCATTTTCATTGCCATTACCATTGTCATTATCATTGCCATTGTCGTTATCACTGCTATTACCACTATCATTATCATTGCCATTACCATTGTTATTACCGTTGTCATAATCATTGCAATTATCAATTCCATTATTGTCATCACCATTGTCATTAACATTTCCATTACCACTGTCATTATCAATATAATTATCACTGTCATAATTTTTGCCATTATCCTTGCCATTTACATTATCATTGCTATTATCGCTGTCATTATCATTGCCATTGTTATTTTCATAATCATTGCCATTATGACAGGCATTATCATTGTCATTATCACTGAAATGAGGCTTATCGCCCTCAAAATGAGCTGTTGCGAAAGGCTCAAAACTGATAATTGTACACTGCACTCATGTTTACTGTACAAAGCTGAGCACTACTAATGTATACTGAGGTATCCGATATTATTGCTGTTTTAAATTCCACTGCAATGATTGTGCTTAAGGGGATCGTCTCCTTCTTTTCGATTTTTCGATTTTTCTTGCCAATGAAACTCACACCTCTTATTTAGACCCTAGCTTGATCTCTGTAGTAGTTTTTTATCGAAATCGGCCGAACATTTGAGTTAAAAAAAAAAAAAAAAAAAAAAAATCACCCTAGAAAAAAATAATAAACTTGACCAAAGCAGAATATGTTTAAAATTACCCCCCAAAAATCGCAGTCATTCGTTATATTTTACAGAATCATGCTTTATCTAGGGAATGTAGGAAGCACTTTTTACGATTCCGATTTTTAGCAGATGTCAAAAAAAAAAAAAAATAAAAATAAAAAAAATAAATAAATAAAAACTAAATAAAAAAAAAAATATATATATCACTTTTACAAGAATCACAGGAAAAAAATCGATAAATCTGCTTTCTACATTCCCTAGATCTTTTACTTATCTAGAGAATGAGCCATAATACGTTTAATTTGGACTAAATTTGGAACGGTATTTCTGCGAAAAATAAGTATACTTCCAAGATAATGGTCGTTGAGTTTTTTTTCTCTTCATTTCTTTATTATGAAAAATGAAAGGGAGAAGCATAATCTTCCTATACCATGCATTCCGAAGTCTTTCGGACGTTGCCAGCCCGTGTGTTTCTCAAAATTTTATGTATAGTGTAGTGATGGCAGTGGGCTGGGGGTCTATAGGCTTACATTGACCATTTTATAAAATTTCCCAAAAATCCCCCCCCCCCTCAAAAAAAAAAAAGTACAGCCATTCTGATTTCATGTCTGAATAGAACAATCCTTCTACAATAATATGCATTTTTAAGAAGTCGACCTTACTTATTTTTCAGTGAATATTTTCCGAAGGCGACTGTTACATCACCCTAATAGATTTAGAAAATATATGTCACTTTTTTAAGAAGCACATGAAATTACAGCAATTCCTTATTGTAGCATGTAATAGATCTACTACTCAGCTACAAAATAAGCCATAATACGTTAACATTGAACTAAAAATACGTGTGCTATGCGTAAAAATGTGAAGGACCTAATAATCGCGATCTTTTTCCTTTTCATTATTTATACATTTTACATGACAGGTTTTGTACGAAACACTTCTTTATATAATCATCTGTGATTTCCATATTATTGTTGCTCTAATGGGCTTTTACAACATATAATCACAGTTCTCGGATGGACGGGATCATACGCGTCCTTTTCTCAGCGCGGCCGAGCGTCGTGGACCATGACATAAGTGTCTTTGCATCTGCGGATAACTGGTGTTTAACTCAACGGGGCCACGGGGCCTATTTTCACACTCAGACTCCCGTGAAAAAACGAAATACTATTACAGGGCGGTGTAAAAGTACATATATAAGGTATATAAAGATATATAGATCATTTTCATGTATCCCATAACCTTTTGTTTATTTATATTGTTATTTCCGTTTGTGTGTTTGCTTGTTTGTTGATTATTTATTTTTTTTTGTTTGTTTGTGTTTTCTGATATTTATGTACACATTTTAATGAGATTTAAACCAAAGGTGTGTTTAAACCTAACACAGACTTCGACATGTCTAAAAATAAAAGAAAATCATAAGTATTCTGTAAAATAATGATAGTATGCAGAAACAAAAAATAATATTATAAGAGCCAAATTGAAAAATGATAGAAAACTTACCAGAGTGATTACTAATCCTGGAGAGTTTCTGCGGAGCCGTGTAGTCCTCTGTACCATCGGCTCCCTCGTCGGCGAATAAGTGGTACAGAAAGAGCAGCAGGCAAGACATGGCCAAACAGTATCTGGCAGGCAAGTGATTTACCCTACCCTCTGCTTGACATTCAATACAATTTTCTTCAGGTTTACAACCAATCAGCACTTGCCAAAGCATTCCACATCAGGTAATGTGGCAAAAGTGTGGCATTCAGGTACATGATGTCAAAAATAATGAAGCATTATTCTTCTTTGCTTTCTTCCTTTTCGTCTTTTTCTCTCTATTACTTTTATATATATAAAAAAAAACATGACAGTTGCACACAGTCTATAGCTCCCTGCCAGCGAGGGGTCGCGCTGTCAGGCTGCCAAGCGGAATGTCCGGTTTGTTCACCCATACCTAGGCATGCCTGGTAGATACGAAGCCCGCCCATGTCAGGGCCGGCTGTCACTAACCTCTTCAACACTCACGGCCACCGCATTCCGCTTGCCAAGCAGAATGCAAGGCTCCGCCCAGCAGCCTGGAAGCTCTTACACACGATCATGAACGAAAAGGGACACAGGCTTATAAACACCTTCCCTACCAGAGTTGTGCTGTCGCCGCCACGTCATCCACCGCTCGCCCAGGCCCGCATTGCAGTCAGGAAGCCAGCTATACTGACTGCCCCAAACCCCCTCTTCAACGGTCGTCAACCCCTTCCTGGCCAGGCAGGGAGGGTTTGCTGTACAGGATGCAGTGCCCATGACACCCCTCCCTGCCTTACCAGGGTGGGGTGTTGTGGACGCCGCCACCTAGGTGCCAAACGGGATGCCCAACTTTGCCAGCCACCCACCAGGCCCACCCAGCAGTACGGACCCTACCCATGCTGCTCGAGATAAGCAGGCAGACGGGAGCACGCAGTGGTCATTCTCCCAGATGGACTTCGCCAGTGGATCAACCTTTGGGAAGGACGTAGTGTTATCCTTCTAGTAAGAATTTGATTTCTCCTAGTTGTTTTCCATACTTTTAGGTATGATATATTCTTCAGCAACGTCCGGATATGTGTATAGGGTGGAGGCGACTGTATATCAGGTTCATTAAAGACTTGTAGAAATTATAACACTGCACAAAGGCAAGCAGATCACTATTTAAACACATTTACACCCGAGAATATTTGCTTATAAGTGTGAAAGTATGCATCTCGTTTCCTAGTGTCGCATTAATGTGATAAACGAGCTAGAGCTTTAAGGCCTTCCATTTCAAGGAACCTTCAAATATTGCAAGAAATTGGAATTAGTGCATTGCTTTTAAAATCGTTTGTTAATGCATTAAATTAAATATATTGATGATTTTAAGATAATTTTCTGGTGGGGGTTACTAGGGGGACCAACAATGAAGGGGAACAATAAATGTTTGCTGTGCAGTTAGTCAGACATTGGTGTTTCTAGCTCTCTATAGCGAACATAGTAGTGTTCTCTGTAGTAATTGGTTGTAACCAAAGACTATACACGAAACATGCCATCTAACGCATTTTAAAAATGTGAGGCCCGCGGTCGTCTTCCAGCGCCATCTGTTGTTACGACGCCCAACTAAACGGCCGACGTAGTTCAGTGGGAGTGCTCACTCGCGTATATATATATATATATATATATATATATATATATATATATATATATATATATATATATATATATATATATATATATATATATATTATATATATATATATATATATATATATATATATATATATATATATATATATATATATATATATATATAATATATAATATATATAATATATATATATATATATATATATATATATATAATATATATATATATATATATATATATAATATATATACATATATATATATATATATATATATATATATATATATATATATATATATATATATATATATATATATATATATATATATATATATATATATATATATATATATATATATATATATATATATATATATAGTAATATATTGTTCTAGATGCCCGATGAGTTGTGCGTATCTCTCTATACACTTATATTTACTATATATAATATATATTATACATATACTATATATATATTATATATATATATATATTATATATTATATATATATATAATATATTCGTGTACTTCTCATGGATGTTTGTGATTTACTAACTGACCGGAATGTCAGGGAAACCCTGGTATACCAATTGCATTGATTAACAAATACCTATGCTGCTACCTTTAGACACTTGAGGCCCTGTGTTTAAGTTTATTCAGTTATTTCTCCTAGATAGCTCCTGTGACTACCATGCTGACTGATATGTATGACTGTAGTGCACCATCTGCCTCTACCGCAATACCTCTCATCACATCAGAGGTTTCTACTCTGATGTACAATATAAAGGAATGCGTACATCATGCAAAGAGGACTTGATAATCCTTCTAACCTCTTTGCATTTCCATTATTATACCACATGTCTGCATTTCGAGATCTATATTTTTGTAACTTTTATCGCAAATCGATCGTTAGATCTACTCACCAATATCAGAAAGATAAAGCAAAATATTGTAGACATCTCAGCAGAACTCAAACATAGAGTAATAAAACAATGTTAAAGGATAATGAAATACGTATATTGAAACAGCTGTTTATTATAATAAAATCTTAATTACTTTGCAGAATGCCAACAAAGAGAAACAAAGAGACGCCTTAACCGCAGAAATCTCCATCATAGAATGACGCAGGTTATTCTTCGGTGTTATTACCCTCCACCTCAAACACGTCAGATTTGGTACACGAGCCGAAACGTATATATATATTTATTTCCAAGAATGACCTCCTTTGTATAGAAGGGGTAGACAATATGGCTTTATGCCATAATAAAACCATAAAAATGTAAGATGAATAAAAATAATATACAATACAAATAACCATGCTTAGAATAAAAGATAAAAAAAATAAATATATTATATATTATATAATATATATATATATATATTATAATATATATATCTATCTATCTAATATATATATGTATATGTATATATATATAGCAATATAATATAGTTATATATATATACAGATATGCACAGCTCTTACACTCACACACACACAACACACACACACACACACACACACATATATATATATATATATAATATATATATATATATATATATATATATATATATATATATATAATATATATTATATATATATATATATATATATTTATACGCATATATATTGTTAAATATATGTGTATATATAGAGAGATATGCACAGCTCTTCATATATATATATATATATATTATATATATATATTATATATATATATATATATATATATATATATATATATATATATATATATATATATATATATATATATATATATTATATATATATATTATATATATATATATATATATATATATATATATATATATAATATATATTATATATATATATATAATGTATATATATATTATATATATATATATATATATATATATATATATATACATATATTATATGTATTTATTATATTATATATTATATATATTATATATAATATATATATATTACCAAGCATATATTATATATATATATATATAATAATATATATATTATATATATATATATATAGGTATATATATATATATATAGGGAGAGATCCAGTTACCAACAGCAGTATGGGTGCAGGAAGGCTGCCGCGTTCCTTCGTGGTGGAAGCTGCAGGGAAGTGGCAAGGTCGAGCCCCGGCCTCATCACGCGCGAGGATCATGTCAATCCTGAAAAGTCGATCCTAGAGTAATGTAATTATGTTTATGTCAAATATGCATTAATCTTGATAATAATGCAAAAAGTCACGATTATCACCTAGGATTTTATAATAACCAGTAAGATTATATTAATCATCATGATGGGGAAGACAAAAGCAACAATGTAATAGGAATAAAAAGAATGCTTGAGTAAAAGCGACATAAATGCTGTAACACAAACGCCACACCAAAAGCGTTTACGGAAACACAGAGTTATGCTTTCAACTACAAAGGGCGGGGAGTGTTTATTATGCCTCCGAAATACTGGAACCGCGGGGGATTTTACATCAATATTCTAGTCTATGAATTTGGTTTTAACATATTCCCAAATGTTCGCTTTCGAAAATGTTTCATTTGCTTTGACGTTCTGTCATCCCGTGTGAGCGTGCGTGGTGCTTGATGGCTCAATATGTAAATTATTACAGTTATATGATCTTTTGATGTCGGCGCTGTTCCAATGCTGCAACAAGTTAGATAGAAATAATGTGAAAAAAAAATTGGCAGGGAAACTCACGTCTCCAAACACGTGAATGTTTTGTTTTCTTTGGTTTGCAAATTCAGGGCTCAGCAACAGGGAGAGGGAAAATAGCACAGGATCTCCATAACTCGACTACTTCACCATGACTGGTAGGCAGCTCCTAGGCGTCCCAGACTCATCGCAGAGAGTGCGGGCGCAGACCCATCCCCGCCTCAGGAGATCGCTTTAGCTTTGAGGGCATTAACAGCTCGCCATCGTCTTGAATGTGGGAAGTTTTCGGAAGTTCAAAACTCAAAGGCAGGAAGGGAAAGTTGGGTAGAGAGGGAAAAAACGCCACCCTCGTCCCCTCTGGCTATTTTGGCTATCTAATGGGAGACATCGGCTAAAAAAGGAGAGGGATAGACCTTAACCTTGGCTACTTTGGCTTGGCTTCCATTGCTAGGGGAAAGGGAGCAGATCCAAAGCCAGAAGCATATGCAAATGAAGTTGGGGGAGACGCGTGTATGTGTATGAAGCGTGTGTGTTCGCGTGTTTATGTATTTATCTACGTAGTGTAGATGTGTGTGTGTGTGTGTGTGTGTGTGTGTTTGTGTGAGCGCGCTTATTACACGTGCGTATACTGTGTATGTGAAGATATGTGTGCCATTGCCTGTTGTGTGTGAATATGTCCCATAGAACTGATTGCGCTGCGTTTGGGAGAGCGGGTGATGATCATCGCATCAGCACGTAATGGTCGTAGAATAAAATAGGGAAGGCGGGCGAGGGCGGTTAGGGCTTGCGAATGTCTTGGGTAAGTTGGCTTACCAGTGAAGAGAAATGCAGCGAGTGTGTAGAGGGGGTTATACTGGAAATGTGTGTGGCATTGTAGCTTTTAATACTGTTGGTAGGCCCGGCATAGTGAAAGTAATGCTGGGTAGGTGTTGGAATATATACATACGCACGCGCATATCACACAATAGACTTAGAACTAATTCATACACACAAAAAGGAGAAGAAAACTTTACGATACATATATATAATTATTAATATAGTATATTATATATATATTACTATATACTATATACACATACTATGAGATATAATAATAAAACTATTTAGTTATGTATAAATATATAACATATTTAAATAATATATACTATTAACAGTATATATATATAATATATATATATATAATATATAATATATATATATATAATATATATATAATGTAATGTATATAGGCCTCTATATATAAATAATATACATTTATTGTATACAGTATATGTAATATTATTCTACATATACATGTAACATTCACATATTGTAATTATATCTGCTATATATATTACAATATTTTCTTATCTGTTTATTCTTTCTATCTATTCTATCGTTATCTTGTATATATATTTATTATTTTTAATATATCAGATAATTAATGTTGTTGTGTGTAAATATATATGTATTATGTATATTTTATAAGTATAAGTACTATAGAGTATTATAACATATATATATAATATATGATTACTATAGTATAATGATAGAACGTATATAATCTGATCTAGTATATATCATATAATGTATATATATAATCCTATGTGTTAATATTATTAAGTGTATACTCTATATAAATATATATATATATATATGAATCTATATATATAGAGAGAGAGAGAGAGAGAGAGAGAGAGAGAGACGAGAGGAGAGAAGTGTATTCAACACCACACATACACATACATACAAATAAATATATATGCTAATATGTCTATATAATGTAAGGTAAAGACTCATTCATATTTATATATATAAGTATATAATAGCAATATGCCATATATATATATATATATAATATTATATATATATATATATATAGAGTTAGAAAGAATGTATATATATAATACTATATCTATATAGATATTAGTCGTAAGATATATATATATATGTATACTTTATATATATACAATGTATATACATACACACAATACAATATGTGTGCATATATATATATATATATAATATATATATAATATATATATATATATATATAATATAGTGTGGGTGTGTGTGTGTGTGTGTGTGTGTGTGTATATATATATGATATAGTATATATATAATATTATAATATATATATATGGTGTATATGATTGTGTGTGTGTGGTGTGTGTGTGTGTGTGTGTGTGTGTGTGTGTGTGTGTTACAACACACACACACATATATACATGTGTGTATATGTATATACATTATGCATATATAATATATATATATATATATATATATTATATATATATATATAATAAACTATATATATTATAATATATATACAAATACATGTATTAACATAAGTGTGTGTAGTATGTGCATACACATGTATGTATATTTGTGTGAGTGTGTCCCGGCGGGCGTGGCATGTGATTTCCTGCCGCCGAGCAACGCGAGCCACGGCGCCTTCCAACTGGCGCGCCTCGAGCGTGCCGAGCGCCGCCTCACACAAGACGAGACGCGTTCGCCTCCAAGACGCAAAGCCTGCAAGTCATCCCGGTCTCCCCTCTGAAATTCCCCTCGACGCGAAGCTCAACTCAAACTTCGTCGGGACTTCCCTTTCCCGAGGACTTCTCTCCGGGCACACAAACCAAGGAGTCTCTCGCGCCGCTGGTATCGAAGTCTTTGCAAACAGAAACTCTCTTGAGTGGCGGCGTCTTGGGCTGAAGGCGTTTGAAATCTCTCCCTTCAACTTTATTTATCTTGCTCTTCCTCTGAATCTTTCTATTTTTCTGTCCGTCTGTCTCTTTATCTGTCAGTCTGTCTGTCTGTCTGTCACCCCCTCCCTTCCTTCTCTATCTCTTCTCTCGCTCGCTCGCTTTTTACAACCCTCTTTATTGTGATGGTAAACTAGGTATACACAGAAAACCTTTATGCTTTCATGCAATTCATAAAATTTCCAAAACTATTTAAGGTTATACACGTAAGCTTATTGTTTCCCCCATTGTTTTATTTCCATCATTATCATTATTGTCATCATTATCATCGATGTTATCATTGTCATTATTAGCATTATTATCATTATTATTATCAGTATCATTATTATCATCACTATTACTAAAATACGAGGATAACTTAACTTTTAATATAACATTTTTCTAAAGTATATATTCAGTCATTCAACTACTCTATTGATATCGATAAGCGATCATCGGAATTATAAGTTCAAATGACTGCATAATATTCATTGTATTTCGTAAGATTTCAGAGATATATTGTACATTTCTATTACATAAAACATAATAACAAGTTTAATTTGTTTAAAATGATTAATATATGAACGAAAATAGCATAATAGAAATAAATCAACAAACACAAACCAACAATATTATCAATAACAGTAGTACTACGGCTATTTCTACTACCATCACTACTACTACTATTACTAATGATACAAATAAGGATAAAAAAGGTGACAATCGTTATTATCATAATTGTTATATCTATCTTTATTATCATCGTTATTGTCATTTTCATTGTTTTTATTATCATTATTATCATTGTTATCATCACTGCATATTACTATTAATGTCATTATTATCAAGTTAAGGATGATGATGATGATAATGATGGTTATAATAAAAGTATCGTTAACAAATTCAATTTTTATATAATATTATGAAAACTGTTTGATTTACGTACAGAAATCGATAAATAAACCGTAAGCCTTTATGACTCACTGCTAATACGGTCAACAATAGATTAATACTGTAACGGCTAAATGGTATTGTTTGCAATAAATTTAGATGAGATGCATATATGTGGTCACTTTTTTCGTTTTCTAAATGGTTGTTTGCGTGTTATCTCTATCTTATCTATCTATCTATCTATCTTCTGTCTGTCTGTCATGATATATATTATATAGTATATATTATATATATATATATATATATATATATATATATATATAATATATATATACTGTATGTAAATATAATATATATATATATATATATATATATATATATATATATAAAATATATATATAGTATATATAATATATATATATATATATATATATATATAATATATATATACACACACACACACACAACACACACACACACACACACACCATTATATATTATATATATATATATAATAACATTATAAATATATATAATATATATATATTTTCTTTTATCTATCTATCCATCTATATCTATCTATCTATCTATCTATCAAATATCTATCTATCTATCCATCTATAGTATATACACATATAAAATATGGTATATATATAATAATATATAGAATATGTATATATATATAATATATAATATATATATAATATATATATGAGTATAATATAGAACATATATATAATAATATTATATATATATAGTATATATATATATATATATATTTAATGAGTGTATGTGGTTGGGTTTTTGGGTGGGGTGTTGGTTGTGTGTGTGTGTGTGTGGTATGTGTGTCTGTGTCATTTCTATCTTCTCTATATATATGGATGTGTGTGTGTGTGCATGTGTGTACGTTTCGCCTACATTCACTTACAAGTTCCATAATTCACATGTAAATGCAATAATAGGTATATTTAAGATCAATATTTTTTCATTTATGGGTTCTAGATAATGACCTTTTCTGCCAAAATAGGTACAATTCTTCTTTACTTTGTAGCATTCATTCACAATTTTTAGATTACATTCTTTTAATATACAGTTGAATTATAGTTAATAGGACTACCGGCGTTTTTTTTCTGGAATTAAAATACAATTCACCCTCTCTTCTTTTCT
>NW_020870144.1:678665-681553 GCF_003789085.1 Penaeus vannamei | reverse complement strand
TCACTCTACCTCCACGAGAAAGAGTCGTGTCAATGTGAGGAACTATACACATATGTGCATAACCATGATTCCTTCTCGGTCTAGTATGTATGTGTGTGGAGTATGGCAGTGAGAGAGAGAAAGAGGGAGGGGGGGGGAGAGTGTGGGTGAGTGGGTGTGAGAACAGAGAAGAGGGTGTGTGTGCGTGAGAGGGAGTGAGAAGGAGAATAGGGAGGGGTGGGGTGGAGAGGGAGTGAGAGAGAGAAAGAGGGGTGTGTGTGTGTGTGGATTGTGAGAGAGAAAGAGGAGGAGGGAGTATGTGTGTGTGTGTGTGGAGAGAGTGAGAGGAAAGGAAAGAGGGAGAGAAAGGGAGAGAGAGAGAGAGATGGAGTTGAAGATTAAGCCTGAAGATACCTCACACAAAGGAGATTTTAGAAAGGGGTTAAATTACGTCTAAAAGATAATGGATGAGGGACTAGCATGAAATCCTACCGAGAAAATCTGGTAGACAGTCCTTGTTTCTGATAAATTATGATGATTTCTCTCTCTCACTATCTCTTTTTTTTTTTTTTTTTCGTCTGGAAGAATTCTTGCACGGAGTCCTGGAATCTTTAGCCGTTTAAAAGAACGTATTTTCTTACGTATAAGCACTGCATGGATAACATAAAATGAAAAAGCAGAAGTATCTATACTTATAGTTATGTATATATGTAAAATACCCAAACCTAAAACACCCGGTCAACTAGAGCGTGCGCGCGCGCGTTTTATCTATATCATTATTTGTATGTGTATTCGTGAATGCGTTTTCGTTTACTTTGACTTGAAACTGAATGCGCAGGAATGAAATTCACATTTCTCATTCTGATAAAAAATATCATTCGGGTAATACCTATTGAAAACAAGAATTTTCAGATTAAAGGTAACACTTGCAAATCCGATAATGACTTTGTACATTGGATATGCCAATCTGTCCCCCAGTACGCTGCCTAAGACGTTGCTATTGATTTCCCATTACTCACGAAAAGAAAACTCAAGAAAAAATGTTTACAAAGATATGATCTCTATCTTGTCTTTGTCGTTATCTTTAATTCAAACAAATAATCTGTCTCAATGGTAAGGAAATAATCACACAGAGTTTTCAACCTTAAAGATATCATAGCTAAGTTTCTTCTTTAATTCCTCTTCGAGAACCTCCCAAGAATATGGCATTCGAGCAGCAGTTCGGAAAGCCCCTTCGAGTTATCGTATTTCGATAAAACAAGTTTATCTTTAAAAATTCTCCCCGGCGTCGTCCTCCAATGACTTGAAGGTAAAGTGATGCTACAGGTTGCCTCGTCAGCATGGATTATGGCGCTTGGAAAAAAGGACATTATTTTTGGACAAAAAGGATACATATATATATATATATATATATATATATATATATATATATAATATATATATATATTTATATATATATATATATAATATTATATAATATTATTGTATGTATTATATATATTATATATATATATATATATATATATATATATATATATATATGCTTATATAATTTCACTTGTAAACCAACACACACACACACACACACACCACACACACACACACACACAACACAACACACACACACATCACACAATACATAATTTCTATCAGCCTCTCTCTCATCTATATTATCTATCATCTATCTATCCACATATGTCCATAATACATACATAATACACCAACTTGAATATATGTATTATATTTATGTGTGTAACATAACATAATATATGTATATATATACATATATATATATATATATTATATATATATATATATATATATATATATATGTGTGTTGTGTGTGATGTGTGTGTGATGATGTGTGTGGTAGTTGTATGTAGTGTAATGATGTGTGAGTGTGTGTGTGTTGTGTGTGTTGTGTGTGGTGTGTGTATTATAATATAAGACTAAATTCTATAATGGTGTATAATATGTTGTGTGTGTATATATATATTATATATACTGTATAACTTATATATATAATATATAGTATATGTATATATATATACATAATGTATCACATATATGTATATATATAATATATAATATATATATATATATTAATTTTTATAAAATATAATATTTTATAATTTTATTTTTCTTATTAACGTTTAATATACATACACCATAATAATAATATATAATATATATATATTATATAATACTATTATATATATATACTTATATATATATTATCTATTTATCACACACATACTTATATGTATATATATATTATATATATATATATATATTATATATATATTATCTATATTTTATATATTATAGTATTGATATATATAGTATATATATATATATATAATACTTATATATTATATATATGTGATATATAGTATATTATATATATATTATATATATATATATATATACTTATTATATATATATACGATATACATAATGTGTGTGTGGTGTGTGTGTGCGTCTTGGTGCGTGCGTGTGGTGGGTGTATATATATACTTAGTTACTAAGTTATTACATATTAATCTAATTATATATTATATATATATATATATATATATTATATATATATATATATAGAGAGAGAGAGAGAGAGCAGAGAGAGAGAGAGAGAGAGAGAGAGAGAGAGAGAGAGACAGACAGACAGACCAGACAGACATGACCAGAGAGATTTAGATAGATAGATAGATAAGATATGCAGGCCTATTTCAAAAATTGTTCCGCATTGGTTTCAAAGTTATTACCATATCCAAACTTATTATATATTTATGGCCCACCAATATCACATTTTGAATCGCGACTACGTAAATTTTGGTAAAATGACTTGTTCCACCTTTTCTAGGATGCTTATGGTTAATTAGATAGATTTGATCCACAATTCACGTCCGCGG
>NW_020870144.1:668665-671165 GCF_003789085.1 Penaeus vannamei | reverse complement strand
TATATACACACACACACACACACACACACACACACACACACACACACACACACCACACACATATATATATATACCCTCCCATCTACCTATGAACTGCCTTTATTTATCAATCTACCTCCTTATGTTTGTAATTTTTTCCCATATATGTATATATTTTTGTGTGCCCATGTGTATGTACGTACTGTTACAAAATCCATAGAAAAAAAGGAAAAAAAATTGCACAACAATCACCCAAGAGAAGAGAATAAGCTAAACTACCGCCACAAGAACGAACAAACAGCGCCTCTTCCTGACAAGTAATCTGTGTAGAAATGTCCGAGAACTTGTGAAGAAGGCGTGGGAACTAAGCACGTTGTGTCGAGGTCCCTTTGTGGAGTTGTTGGGAGGGATACCAGCCAGTACATGCGGGTGACAGACCTCCGTCGAAGAGTACGATTTATCTAGGGTGGTTTAAAGGTTTTGTTGTTCGTGTGCAAATGTGGGAAATTGTGAAGTTGTAATTTTGTTGTTCGTGTGCAAATGTGGGAAATAGTGAAGTTGAGTTCATTAGCGCATTTTTTTAAATTCTTTTTTTGCTTCCTCTTTCTTTCTCTCTCTTTTATCTATTGCTGAGATTAAATATGTTTATGTGAATGTGTTCAGACTTGGTATCTAGATGGTTATTTTACACTGTCTCACTGCGGTTTGTTTTCTCCAATTTAATTTATATCATCTTGCTTAGAATAAAGAAAAGACATCTAACATGCATGATCAAATCCAAACTTGAGAATCTACTTTGATTTGATTAAGTGAACTAACTCTAACAAATATTGGTATGTTAAAAAATAAACACACACACACACGCGCGTTTTTACGCTACTACTACTACTGCAAGATGATGGCTCACAGAAAACAAATTAAGCATACATTTACTAAAAGGAAACTGAACAAAATGGTGACTAACACTCAGACAAAAGACGAAAAACAAAATAGAACTTAATGGAATTATAATCGAACAGGAAATAAAACAGCAAGAGCCTAAAATGGGAAACTGGACTTTGGATATAAAAAGAAATATAGTTGATGAAACAGTAATGAAGACTGAAAATGATTAAAATAAAATCAAAACCGTCAATAAAACACAGACAAAAAGGTGTAATACTAATGTAAAACACAAGTGATCAAAATCAAACTGAATATAAAATTGAACAAAATTGAGACAACGGTTAAATGGAATAAAACAACAATAAAAAGGAACCATTTACAGCGAAAAATAAACTATAAGAACATTTAGAAAACAATGATGGTCCAACAAAAGAAAGCTCACACTAAAAAAGAAAAGAAAAGAAGAAAGAAAAAAAATACATGTAAACTAAATAAAACCTTGTAGATGACAATATTGGTCCCAGATATTTTTCAATAAGATAAAAGTATATGAATATACCAGTAAGTATGTATATGGTAAAACGAAACAAAAATAATAGAAAACGAGCGTAAATAAACCACAACATCAAGGGATATATCAACACTATGCATAAATGTTATATATTAAACTAAATTAAGCTTGTTTGAATAGGCAAAGGGGGGAGGCAGGCTTTAAATCCAGCGTGCGCTATTTATTTTTGGGGTAACTCCTTTCAAATTGGTCACTACACTATTGCTACCACCACCACTACCACTACTATACCATCATCACTTCCACCACAATTACTATTACCACTACTAATACTACTGCTAGTATTACTACTACTACTACTACTACCGCTACCGATACCACTATACTACCAATATCACCACTATACTACTACTACCACTACCATACTACACTACCACTGCTACTACTACACCACCACTACTACTTACTACCACTACCACTACTACCACACTACTACCACTACTCTACCACCTACTACTATTAACACTACTACTACTACCACTACTACCCCACCACCAGGTAGGGTAGGGAACTCTCTCTCAGGAAAATATGTTCATATTATCAAGAATGATGCATGTATAGTTTGCAGAAACATGTAATAATCAACTTGCAAAACGCTCAAAGTAGACTCCTTGATACGCAATTTGGTAGACAATTTACCCCACACGAATAACCAAACTCCCTCTCCTACCGCTACGATTTGATATCAGAATTGTATTGCACGTCATTGTGGCCACTGCGTAAAGCCATTGCAAGACTCGAGTACCTGATGTAAATATAATACATTTAAAAAGATATTTGTAACCTTCTCCAAGATCGTCATCCAATGACAAATGGCTTCGAAAGCTGCTACTATACAACAGCCCAGTAGTATATACCAGACAGGTTTATTTGAGAATCTGAATAACTTTTGTTTTGTAACGGTGTGGTGCATTTTCAACAAAATTTCAAGATGCCAAGAAAAGTACCATCCAACTTGAAAGTAAACCAATGAAAAAATGTCGAATGGAAATTATCAATCTAACTTTTCCTTTTCTTTGGCACATTTTTCTTCCTTCTTTCTCCTGGGTCCGTTTTTTTTCTTTT
>NW_020870144.1:656165-663665 GCF_003789085.1 Penaeus vannamei | reverse complement strand
GTATCAAAATGATGAAGATGAAGATGATGATAGTGCAATGACAAGCACGATAACAGTACTGCCACTACTACAACTAAAGATAAAGTGCCAATAATGATTTTAATGATGCTACCACTAATGATGCTGTTAATGGTGGTGGTAGTGCTGCTGCTGCTGCTGCTGCTAATGATGATTATGAAGATAATAGCAATAATAATAATAATAACTAGAAAAAATATTATCAAAAACAGTATTGATACCAACAATAACAATAGTACCAATAACAAACACAACAATATAAACAATACTGAACTGAACAACAAACAAACCTGGTCTATCACGAAACTGACTGAGCACCGGCTCTTTCATGCTAGCTACAATATGCTCTGCCTGGGTCTAGACGCGCCCTTACTTGAACCAAAGGGAAAGGGAGATCAAACGCGATAGATTTACGTAAAGGAACCTTATCTGGGATATGATAAGGAGGCGCCTGTGGTTATGTGACGCCAAGGTAGCGGCGTGTGTATCCTTTTGAGAATGGTGAGGATGTTGGTAGGTATTGTGAAGGTGATGATCGGTATGGTGATAGCGCTTGTAATGATTATAATAATAAGCATGCTAAATTTTGAAGGGAAAAGATATAAAAATATAATATTGTCAATGTTAACTATAAATAAACGTGATGGTAGTGATAATAATAAAAGTATTAATGATATTGTAATATTGATATTGATAATGGTAATAACAATTATGATATTAATGAAAATAGTAATGATAATGATAATAATAATAATAATAATAATAATAATAATGATAATTATATTCATAATAGCGACAGTAATGATACTGATAACTATAATAATCGTTACAACGATAATGTCAATGACAATAACAATGACAGTAAAAATAGAAAAGTTATGTTGATAATAATGATACTACCACTACTACTACTAAGGTTAATAATAACGATAATAATAATAATAGTTAATAATACGGGTGAGATGATTTCTGATGATAGTCCTCGCAGCCATAATCATTATCATAATACTAGAAATATCAAAACTGACAACAATAAACAACAAAACGTAGAAGAATACGAACTAACGAAAAGACAGCGAGATGGCAGTACCCCATTTCCTTCACACTTCTCAATGAACGGAACTTGGAACTTGTTTGACACTTGAATGCAATCAGCTGAGTTGAAAGTCTTGCATAAGTTTAAGTCGACACCTGTTACTTCCTGTTTTATAATTGCTCTGCAGATGGCATGCTAAGTGAAGCCTTGGGAGAGACCTTAGAAGGTTTCGCTATTTAATTAGTATTAGTATTGGGTACGTTTAGGAGTTCAGGTTGCGCTTCCTTTACGTTGATCACTTGGTTGGGGTTTATTCTGATCTCTTCCCATTTGTGTCTGGAAATTTGATCATCTCTTGCTTTCTCTCTCTCTCTTAACTATGTCTATCTGTCAATCTATCTCTATCTCTTTTTGCCTCTCTCTCCTCTCTCACACACACACACACACACACACACACACACACACACACACACACACACACACACACACACACATATATATATATATATATATATATATATATATATATATATATATATATATATATATATATATATATTTATATATATACATGTATGTATGTATGTATAGATAGATAGATAAGTAAACATGTATGCATACATTGCGTTTCCTTTAATTTAATTTCATTCGGTACATCTTTTGACATTATTCATTTGCTTATTTGCCTATTTATTCTCCACGTTTTTCCTTCTTTCTTTATTTTATTTTCCACACTTTTTTCTATATCAGTTCTTTATATAATCATTACAATTATAAGCGGTCATCAAAGTCTGCATTATGTCATAGATTCAAATATTCCTTCTATCCATTTGTTTAAGGCTTTCCCTCTCACCATAACAACCTCTTCCCCATCGCATATTAACATAGGTATTATTTGATGCTTGAGGGAGAAAATAAATAAAATAATGACGGTATAAAATGCACATTTTCTCGTGTAAACAATCTAGCGCAAGGTAATTACTCCTCTGTTTTGGAATAATGGATTTAATAAGCATAGTACACTGTCATTTTTTCTATCCTGAAAATATATTTTCATATTTTGCCATATTGAAAATGCTATTAAGAAATATATATTTTATATATTTTATAATCGATTGTTTAACTATTTCCTAGTTCAGATTATAGCATTCTGTGTCCTAATTTCCTGACCTACTAATATTCAACAAACCGAAATTTATCATACGTAGAAAACTGTTTGCATTGTAGCCGTCACAAACACATCACAATGTTGATGAATTACTACATACCTATATTTACATACGCCATGTACACTACATACCATTATTAAAGAAATGCTTACATCGGATACCACTGGAACCAATGTTACATGGCTAAATATATAAATTCTCTTTCCCGTGAATAGGCCATTGTTTTATTTATTTATTTTTTTTCAATGGTATATATAGACAATGAGCGTATTGGTGTGTAAGTGTGAATGGTGATTTATTTTTTGGATTGATTGTTGTTAACATTTTTATTATCATTATTGTTATTATTCATGTTCATATTATTATTACTGTTGTTGTTATAGCCATTACTATTATTATCATTATTATTATCATCGTCATAATTATTATCATTATTTTTTTATTATTATTACTATTATCAATACTATTATTATTATTGTTATTATTATAATTATTATTATTACCATTATCAGTGTTATTATTATTACCATTATTATTAATCTTCTTATCATTATCATTATAATCATTATAATCTTCATCATTATTATTATCAAGTTACTATTGTTATTTCTATCATTATTGTTATTTTTATTATCATCAATATTACCATCATTATTATCACGCACTATTGTTCTTACTATTATAATAATTATTATTAATAGTATTGAAGATGATGGTAATGGAAATTATATTTATCATTATTATTACTTTCTATTATTACGATCATAATAATAATAATAATTATTATTATTATTTCGTTTTTGTTATGATCATTACTATTTTGTTATTTTTATCATTACTAATATTATTATCATTAATTATTATTATTATTACTATTGTTATTATCAATGTTATTTTTTATTATTATTGTTATTCTTGCTATTATTATTATTACTATTATAATAATAGTAATTATTATTTTTATTGTTATTGGTATTATAATTATTTTTATTATTATCCTTAATTTTATTACTATTATGATGATTGTTGTTATTGTTGTTGTTTTGTTATTATTATATTTATTATCATTATTATTATTTATTATTATTTTATTATTATTATTGTTGTTCTTGCTTTTGTTGTTATTAATATTATTACTATGATTAATATAATTTTAATTTCTATTATCATTATTTTAATTATCATTGCTATCATTATTTTAATCATTATTATCATTATTATCGTCGTTATCACATCATCATTACTTTCATTAGTAGTAGTATCATTCTGTCACCATTATAATTGATGAACTTTGTTGGTGATGTTGATGTATTTTTCCTTTTTTCGTTATTATCACCCTTATTATTATCATCATCATAATAATAATCACAAAAACATTATTATTATTATTATTATTATTACAGCTATCATTATTATCATCATCATTATCATCATCATCATTACTATCAGTGTTACAGTAGATATCATTATCATTATTGTTGTTAGTATTACTTGGTTTATTATTACTTTTATTATTATTATGTTCATTGTCTTTATCATTCTTATTACTGGGAATATTATTATTACTATCATTATGGTAATAATGATATCAAAAGTAATGATAATAACAATAATGATGATAATGATAATGATGATGGTAATAATAATGAAAAAAAAAAATATGATAATGATATGATATAATAATAATAATAATAATAACAATAATAATAATAATAATAATAATAATAATAATGACAATTTAATAACGATGTTAATGATAATGAGTATAATTATTGATACTATTATTATTTTCATTACTATCATCGTCATCAAAAGAAGCAGCAGCAAGAGCAGTATTCCGTCAATCATCATTTTAATACCAATGATATAGTAATAAAAATAATTTTACCACTGATACTACTACTACTACTGATAATAGTGATAATGTACTATCATTAATATTATCGTTATCATAATTGTTGCCATTATCATTACTGGCATTATTACCAATGTCATTATCATTATTATTATTTCTATATATATCGTTATTGTTTAGTATTATCAACATTATCATTATTATTTTTATTAATGTCATTATCATTATTATGTTATGATTATTATTATCAATAATACCATTGTTATTTTTATGATTATTATTAACATCATTATTATGTATAATTTCATTAGTATTTTTGCTACTATTATAATAATTACCGATTATCATTGTTCAGATGTGCACTATCATTATCATTATTGACATTATTACTATCATAACATTATTATAATTATTTTCTTTGATTATTATTTTTGTTTTTATAATCTTTATTATTGTTGTTGTTCCTGATGTTGTTGTTATTACTATTATAACTAATATTATTATAATTATCAGCATTACTATTTCTATTTCCATTATTAATAATTATATTATCAATATTATTATTAGTAGTAGTAGTAACAATAATATCCCTAACATAATTAGCATATATACTGTTATTATCATTATCGTTATATTTTTTAATGCTTTTATCATTATCATTTTATCATTATTATTGTCATTATTATTATTATCATTATCATTTTTATGATTTTGATTATCATTGCTATCAATATTATTTACGTTATCTTTATCAACACTATTGTTTTTATTATTATCATTATTATCATTATTTGTTGTTATATTATTATATTATTATTTTTATTATTATTATTATTATTATCATCATTATTGGTATCATTTTTATTATTATTATTATTATTGTTATCAGGAGCAGCATTATTATCATTATTAAAACTATTGTCATAATCATTTTTATTATAGGTACTACTATTTTTACGATTTTCCTTTATTGCTGGGATCAAAAGCAACCATCATAATCAATTTCATGATTATCATTATAATTACCACTGTTATTGTTATTATCATTAACATCATCATCATTACTGTCATTAAATAGCTTTCATTATTGTCAATATCATTATTATAATTATCATAATCACCATTACTATTATTATCAGTAGTAGTAGTATCATTATCATCATTGTTATCATGATTATCATGATAATGATTATTATGATTTTGATGATCATCATTTGTACCAGTACTTTCACTGTTGTCATTCTGATTATCAGTATTATCATTTTGTTATTGTTATCATTATCTTCATTTACTATTATGATAATAATAATAATGATTATTATTATTATCATTATTATGATAATTACTATTATAATTGTTATTATATCCATTTTCATGATTATCGTTAGGTATTTCACTTTTATCTTTATTTCATTACCATTGTTATAATTGTTGTTATACCATTATTATTCCTTTTATCATGGATCATTATAAATATCCCTAGTAATATCTCCATATTTATCATCATAATTATTACATAGGCGTAGGGAAAGGGGGCAAGGGGAGCGACAGCCCCACACTCTACACTGGAGGGGCGTGAGACCCAACTTCTGCCCCCTTACTCCTCAACTTTCGGGGAAATTCCCTGTAAATAAACAGACAGTGCAATTCCTTAGCTACCTATTCTTGAGAACACTGACACCCTGCAATTGGGAGGACAGCTACAACAGAATGTTGTGTTTAAATTGAAATAACCCTTATGTCATTTATTATCTAAATAAAAATGCTTGAAATTTTGGTACGGAAATTAATTTTATCTCTTTTAAACTGCTAAAATCTAGGAGCTTCCGGGGCGAGGCTCCCTGATCCCCCCACTGGTGCGCTGCTTCCGGACCCCGCCAAGGGCCTGCAGCCCGCGGCTATTTTGAGGGGAACCTACTTTGCCGACCCCCCCCCCCCCAACACACTTCATAATACCTTACTACGCTTACTTTCTACTATATGCATTATTATCATTATCATTATCACCTTATCATTACCATTATTATTAGCATTACTTTCATTGTTATGATTTTCATTATCATTATTATTACCACTTCTGCTGTTACCATCCTTATCACCATCACTATAATCATTATTACATTAATATCTTGAAACCTAGTCATCAAACGCCACATGGTAACAATTTTCAACCCATCCATGACTTAGAGTATGTATCATAAATTGCCCTTTAAAGGAGAAAAATATTCCACATGAGTAATGTTTTAACCCTTTCATAAGATATCGATTCTGCCAAACAGCGTTAAGGGGTTTCCGCAGAACGACAACCTGTCCCAAGTTTGCAACACATGTCTCAACTTCGTCAAGTAATATCTTGCTTTCCTCTTGCAGCCGCTAATGGTTTCTCGGAAGCTGTTTGGCACCTCGCTGCACAATAGTAATTAAGTAAAGGCAATTCAGAAGGGTGAGAGGCATCTGATAATGGAATGACCATATTGTTGTTCCTTGTTTATCACAGCGATACAACAGGGAATGGCTATACAAGTTAGTAAGTTAGTTGTGAACGTCTTGCTCAGGTATATAGTCTTGTATGTAATTTATTTTATATTCACTATCATTGTGATGATTGTGGAGGTTATTCAAACCTCGCCTCTGAGAGAAGTTGCAGAATCTGGATGGGGTGTCAAGATCTATATTTCCCCTGTTTAGGACAATATTTTGTATTTTATACTCCTGGTCACTTTTAGTCGAGTTACTCCTTTTTACCCCGTTTTCTAAACTTTGTTGATCACGGTTTCTTTTCTGTTTTGTTTCATTCTTTTAAGTAATGATTGATTTATTATTTTCTTAAAGTTTGCCTCCAAAGTACCTTATCTAATGGTTTTAATAAAATTTGTTTGCTATTCTGATTGCTCATATTTAAAGATTTATTTTTCGAAATATTATTTTTGCCATTTGTTCAATGTATAGACGAGTACGACAGGATTTTTAATTTTTATTTAGTTGAATGTATCTTTTAATTATATATTTGTACTTTGATTATATCAATCTAGCCTGTAAGAACTCATATTCTAAATCATTGACATTATACTTTTAACTTTTCAGATATATCAATGACGTCAGTACTTTATACGATGTTTTATTTTTCAATGGTTTTGAATATTTGTCTGAGGCTGATCTGAAGGACTTTGTTAATATGTCTCCACGCAAGATACATGTCAATCCTGTCCATGATCCTGGGTCAGTGTCTGTTGCCATTTTATAGGCTCAGGATCTGTATCAAATTGTTCAGTGGAGTGAACGGGACCCTTATTTGCGTCCCCAAGCCGTTCCCAGTCATTTCACAAGTCTGGGGTTTAAATCATTATTGTTGTTGCTGTTGTTGTCGTTTTAGTTTTTATTTTAGATTTTGTTATTTGATTTATCATTTTCCTTGTCCTCTG
>NW_020870144.1:636165-638665 GCF_003789085.1 Penaeus vannamei | reverse complement strand
TGTATTACCTGATGAGGAGTTAAAAACGTTTGCCATATTTGGATTCAAAAGGGGAGGCTATGTACTTGCTTTAATGCTGTATTTGGTATATGGATATTACGGAATGTTGATAATTGCAATAAAGGATAGTCAGAATAGGAACAATCATAACATTGGAGTGCCAGCGTCTGCAAATATCTAGGTTTGAGGACAACAACTGTACTTCTGACGATGATGATGGCAGTCACGATAATTATGGTAATAATACTGATAACAGTAATAACAAAAACAATGATATTGATAATGATTATAATGGTGATGGTGATGATGATATTAATAACAATATTGAAAGTAATAGTAACAAAAATAATAATGATAATACTAATAACAATAACATCAGCAACAATAACAATAATAATAAGTATGATAATGATAATAATAATACTAATAATAGTAGTAGTAATAATAATAATATTATTATTATTATTATTATTATTACTACTACTATTAATAATGATTATTGTTATGATCATGAAATCATAATTATTATGAGAATCATAATAATGATCATAATAATATTGATACTAGTAATGATGATAAGTATTATAATGATAACGATAATAAGTAACGATAATAATAACAACAGTAATGATAATAATATTAACAATAAGAATGATGATGATGACTGTAATGAACATAAGATAAATAATAATTGTTATTATGATGATAATAATGATGATAATAATAATAATAATAATAATAATAATAATAATAATAATAATGATAATAATGATAATAATCATAATAATAATAATAATAATAATAATAATAATAATAATAATAATAATAATAATAATAATGATAATAATAATGATAATAATAATAATAATAATAATAATAATAATGATCATAATGATAAAAATAACAATAATGATAATGATAATGATCACGATGATAACAATGATAACATTAATAATGATGGTATTAGTAGTAATAATGATAAACACAACATGAACAACAATGTTTATAATAATAATGGTCATGATAATAGTACTGTTGATAACAATGATAATGAAAAGAATAAAACAATAGTAAAAATAATAAAGATAATAATATTGATAAGGGTGGTAATGAAGATCATGATGAGGATAACGGTAATGATGATAAAGTGATAATAATAATAATAGTAATGACATTAATGATAATAATAATAACAACAATGATGGTATTAATAATAACAAATAATATTAACAATAATTATAATCATGATAACGATGATAATGATAATGATAGTAGTAATAATAATAAAAATGATGATACTAATGATAGAAATAATCATAATAATAATAACAATAACAATAATGATCATAATGAAAATGTTTATAATGATAATGATAATAGTCATCGCCATTATTATTTTCATGATCATTTTCGTAGTTGTAGTAATATTGCAACAGCGATGAATAATAATGAAAGTCATAACACAGACTATCATTTTATATATTTACGCTCTTTTACATTCTCATTATAGTATACATCCACATACGATATATTACCTTATGAAAGAGCCAAAATTGTAGAGTACCAGTTTATATTCATCAACCTGGCTACTGAGATCAAATACGGTTTTGTACAATGAGAAACGACAGTGTAACTAAAGATAAAAAGTAAGCGATGGGGAGAATTGAAGATAGAAGAGAGAAACAGAGAGTGTGCGAAAATGCAAATATATAAATGAATAGAGGGACAGGAAAGGCAAAGGACATACCGGTAGAGAGATACAAAGGGGGAAGGAAGTGCAAAACGAAGATTAATGGATTTAATTTACATAACGTTTTACTCAGAGATAAGTAATGGTGATAAATCAAATATTGAACATCAGGCTACATGTCCACACACACACACACACACATACACACACAAACACACACACACACACACACACAGATATATTCATATGGACGTGTTTTTAGTGTGTATTTTGCATTCTTTATATCCAATTCTAAATTATAAGGATTATGATAAGGAGGAGGAGGGGGAGGATAATAAAAATGATAAAAAGTTAATAATAATAATGATGATGATAATGATAATAATTATGATAATAATGATAATGATTATGATAATAATGATAATAATGATAATAAGAATAATAACAATGATATTAATAATGATGTAATAATATAATGATAATAATAAAATAATATGATAATATAATGAATGATAATGATAATAATGATTATGTCAATGATAATAATAATGATGTTGATGCTAGAAGTAATGATAATGATAATAATAATGATAATAATAATAATGATAATAACAATAATAAGGATTATAATAATAATAATAATGATAATGATAATAATAATAATAATAATAATAATAATAATAATAATAATAATAATAACAATAATAATAATAATAATAATAATAATAATAATAGTAATAATAAGGATAATAATAATAGCAATGATTATAAAAATAACGTGGCAAAAATATTGGCTAATACCAATGTTAG
>NW_020870144.1:598665-613665 GCF_003789085.1 Penaeus vannamei | reverse complement strand
TATATTAATATTATATAGTATATATATATATATATATATAAGCTATATATATATATATTAATATTATATCCCACATATATATATATAGTAGTATGTTTGTATGTATATTATATATATATATAGTTTTATACTATTAAATCATTATGTATATGATATCTATAGTATATTATATTATATAGGATGTTGTAGTATAATACTATATATAGTCAACTCACGTATCATATCACATAGGCATGATAGGTTTATAGATATGCGGTGTGGTGTGTGTGGTGTGTGTGTTAGACCGATAGACTACGCTAGTGATCGAATAGTGTATGCACGCACACAACACACAGGGACCACATAAACCAACACACACACCAGCCACACGAGCACAGGATTTGTTTCGGATCATGCACACGCAAGTTCATCGAAGGTGGATGGTGGTGTGGCGAGGGGAGAATTCTCAGGTAGCACATATATATAAGTTATATATAGTATACTATATATAATATATATTATATTATATATAGTATATAATATATGGTTTATAATATAATCATACTTCAGCCTTTTGATGTTGGCTACCGGCAGTAGTCGTAGTAACCAAAGCAGCTTTTGTTGACATATTCTGAAAGCTAATCGATGGATCGCTTTGGAAGTTGTAATATGTTGTTGCTCAGATCAAAAGCAGCATTGCAGATTGCGAGTGACGGTGCGTGAGGGATAATGCCTCAACTAGTAATCTAATGTAACGATATGTAGAGAGAGATATCAGGGGAATGAGAGTTTTGAGAGCGAGGACAATGATTAGGTAGATCAGACGCGCGCTGCGCGCGCGCAGCGTGTTGTGTGTGTTGTGTGTGCGCGCGTGTATGTATGTATATATGTATAAGTATATATATATATCTATATATATATATATATATATAATATATATATATATAGTTAATAGTATATTATGTATACTTCATATATGTATATTTAATATATTATATATTAGTAGATATATTCATATAACATATCATATAATATATATATATATATATATATATATTAGTTATATATATAGTAGTATATCTATATACTATTATATATATATAGTAGTATATATATGTATATACATATATGCTTATATTATATATATATTATATATATGATAATATATATATTATACTAGGTATAGTTATTATAATAAAGTGTATATTATAGATATATTATATCCTAATGTATTATAGAATATATGATATATTATATATTATATATATATATTATATATATGATATAGTATATTATTGTATTATATATATATATATATATAGCATTATAGTATATACATTATATATTATATAGTATATATATATATTATAGTATATATAATATGGTATATTAGAACGAGAGATATATATATATTAGTATATATATATATAGTTATAAGTATATATATATATAGTACTTTAGGATTATATAAGATAGCTATGATAGGTTTATGATATGTATTTATAATGGGCGGACTCGGTAGAGGAGCAGAAAACAGGAAGGAAAGGAGAGGAGATGAGAGTGGATATGTAGAGATTATGAGAAGAGAGATATAGTGCGAGAATAAGAGAGATCGGAGAGAAGAGGGCGGTGCCTGTTGGCGGAGATCCTTTGTCCAGTGGTTTGATTCGGATTGTGATGCGGCTACGATATCGGAAGACGGGTAATGTGTATCTCGTTATTGATTGACTTGCGGCGTTTTTATTTTGAGAATATCGTTTGCTTGTGGGCGCAAGTGATACAGTCGGTCTATTCCTCTCGGTGGGGCTTGGTGAATGCCTATGCTTACAGACGGTGTCGAAAACGAGCTTTCCTTCTTGTATTGCGATATTTATGACTTCTTAACGAGCTATCGATCAGTGGGAAATCTAAGGCAAGTGCTATCGTTATTGTACATAGCGAGTGAAGTACGACCTCTGGAGTAGTAGCGGTGACTCCGCGAAATAGTAATATTAAGGCCGACAATGGACATCCAGACTCTACACCATAAAGGTTATTCAGTGACAAGCGACGTAGTTGCGATATGAGAAAAAGAGAAAGTAAAAGTCATGAAAAAAGCAAACGAAATAGGAGCACTCTCGAAGTAGCGAAGGGATAGGGTAAATAGAGAATGAAGGAGATGATTCGAGTAGGATATCGTGGATTGTTATTTAGACTGGTTAGATATACTGTTACGAAAGGAATGAAGGAGATAGGTTAGCGGTATAGGATGGTCCAGTATTATTGGTCTGTGATGTATGATTGTATGGCTATTGTATTCCGTATTCAGTAGAAATTGTATAGATATTTGCTGAGATAGCTAGGCTGGGGTCTGATTAGAGTGAAGTCGACTGATCAAGTACGGTATTAGTATACTTGTCAGGTAGATTAAGTATTATATAGCTATGTATATATATAGCTCTATATACTGCATATATAAGTACATGATGAGCGTAGTATAGGATGTCTTGTGATAGATGTTGAGTCCAGTAATGTCATGTCAGGAGTGATATTGAGTATACATGTTTATGATAGTTTGTAGTCTGTGTGATTGGAGTAGTGAGATGACTAGGTAATTCGATTTGATTAATAATTCCAGGCTGAGATACTGTTATTTATTAGATAATATACTAAATGTCTGTATATAGATATGTTGTTATGGTAAGGTATATACGGACTGGTAGTATTGAGTAGAAGGTCTCATGTAGTGTTATAGGTATAGTACATATTATTTATGTAGTTATATATGGTTGCAGGTTATTCATAGTACTATTGTATATTTTATAGTATATATATTATATAGTCTGATGTTTGTGTGGTTGTGTGTGTGTGTGTGTGTGTGTGGTGGTGTGTGTGTGTGTGTTGTTGTGTGGTGGTGTTGTGTGTGAGTGTGTGTGTGGTGCTGGTGTGGTGTGCGGTTTAGCGTAAGTAGATATATAGCTGATATGATATATATATGATATAGCGTGAGTGATGAAGTATTAATAGTACCTATATGTATATATGTAACTGTCATATATATGATATAGATACTTATATTATAATATTATATATTACTAGTATAGTATAATATATACTATATAATAACTGCCACATTTTGTGTGTGTGGTGTGTTATGATTCTATACATACTACACGCATACATAGCATACATACATAATACAATACAATATTATATATATATATATATAATATATATATATATATATATATATATATATATATATATTGTGTGTGTGTGTGTGTGTGTGTGTGTGTGTGTGTGTGTGTGTGTGGGTGTGTGTGTGTGGTGTGTGTGTGTGTGTGTGTGTGTGTGTGTGTTGTGTGTGTGTGTGTGTGTGTGTGTGTGTGTGTGTGTGTGTGTGTGTGTGTGTGTGTGTGTGTGTGTGTGTGTGTGTGTGTGTGTGTGTGTGTGTGTGTGTGTGTGTGTGTGTGTGTGTGTGTGTGTGTGTGTGTGTGTGTGCAAATGATTGCTGGATGGAGTATCTTGTATGGCTGTATCATATGGAGAGGAAAATATTCGAGAAAGACCTCTGTCTACTCGAAACACGTCTCTCTGTCCATAATGATGCATGTAGCCCTTGGAAACAGGTGGGTTAAAATCGAACAACTGTTGACATTGATTTTGGGGGAATGATATAACTTGGGGATGGGTGTAATATCATAGCAAGTGGAATAATCCATGTAGGTGTTAGAGAATGTCTTAGAAGGTCACTGGATGGTCTTGGAGACAGATTGTGTCTAAGAAAGGAGGAGGCGACCGGGAGCGATGCAGTAATGAGGTCACCCATTTTTACATGATAAAAGATTGAGAACAGGTGGTCGGAGGTTCGTCATAGGAGACAGCCACACAATAAATAGCTAAGTGACCACCTAATGTTTTGGTTTATTTTGTGTACGAGTTGAGGAAAGGGATTATATAGATATGGTGTGATCTTTGTTTTTTTGTACTGTTTATCTAATGCAGAAATAAAAAACTGTATACTTTGGTTAATTTTTATGGAAGTTGAATAACTAAATTACTTAAATGTACAACCCACACACACCCCTCTGGCTAAGACTAAGACAATAGGAAGAAAATAAAATCTACCCTTAGAGTGCTTGTGTGTGTGTGTATGTGTGTGTGTTAGTGTGTGTGTGTGTGTGTATGTGTGTGTGTGGTGTGGTGTGTGTGTGTGTGTGTGTGTGTGTGTGTACGTATGTGTGCGTGTGTGTGCGTGCGCTCGGGTGTGTGTATCTGTTGTATGTATATGCACATACAACTAAGAATCAATGTGTGCGGATTTACGTACTGGTACGATAACGAAACGATAAGTAATAATCAACCCTGCATCTGGGAAATGACAGCCTATCTCCAACTCTCCGCTATACTTGACCCATTACATCTTGAAATTCCTCTACAATGGAGGTTGTCCCCAAGTTCCATACATTGATCAGGGTCATCCTAACGGCCCATCAATTTCCAATAGGGCATTTCCTATTTACTCTGGCGGGCCAAGTGGTGCTCTGGACGGTATACCTAGACCACTGGAAGAACGACAAAAAGGGGAAAGGAGGGCGGAGGAGGAGGAAACGGGATAGTTGGAAGGGTATAGGAAGGAAGGGAGGAGGGAAGGAATCTGTAAGGGTGAGAGGGTAAGAGGGGAGATACGGGGAAGAAATGGGGGACAGAGAGGAGGGAGGAAAAAAGAGAGGGGAGAGGACGGAGTAAAGGGAAAGGGAGAGGGGGAGTGGGGAAGAAAACAACGTAGATGGATTAAGGGTGAGAGGAACTAGGAATCTGGGAGAAAAAGGGGAGAAGGGTGTGATGAAGAGATGCAGAGAGTGAAGAATTTAGTTGGAATGAAAAGTGGAAAACAGTGAAGGTGGGAAGGAAGGGAAATAAGATGAAGAAACGGCATAAGCAACGTATAAGGAGAGCAAGAAGAAGATCACTGGCGCGAAGGATATGAAGAGAAGGATGAAGGACAGCGAGGGAAGAGGAGGGGATTGGATACATCAATGAGCTGTTCCCAAGAGGATTCAGGGAGTGATGAATATCTGAGACGTGTTACGTGTCCTTTGTGGCTTCCGTGGCTGTCATTCGAAGGTTCTGGGATCGCGCACGCTAGATGGTTGCGAATGGGAGAGGAGAGAGAGAGAGAGAGGAGAGAGGAGAGAGAGGAGAGGAGAAAGAGAAGAGAAGAGAGAGAGAGAGAGAGAGAGAGGAGAGAGAGAGAGGGGAGAGAAGAGAGAGAGAGAGAGAGAGAGAGAGAGAGAGAGAGAGAGAGAGAGAGAGAGAAGAGAGAGAGAGAGAGAGAGAGAGAGAGAGAGAGGAGAGAAAGGAGAAGAAAGAGAAAAGAGAGAGAGAGAGAGAGAAGAGAGAGAGAGAGAGAAGAGAGAGGCGAAGAGAAGAGAGAGAAAGGGAGAGAGAGAAGAGAGAGAGGGAGGGGAGGAGGAGGGGGGGGAGGGAGAGAGATAGTAGGATACAGCTAATTAATAATCCAAATCCACGAGTATCTAGTAATAGATACATATCTTGTGGATGGAAACAATATCATTTACTTGTCAAAGGGAAAAAAATAAAAAGTCAAGAGAGCATATCATTATTATAATTTCTCCACTCTCTTCCTTACATCCCCTCCTTTCCACACATAATTTGTATGTCAATAAATGAATTCAAATAAAACAAGTCCTGATATAAAAGAAAGAAAAGATATAAACTAAATAACGTAGAGAAATGTTTCAGGATGATATATCTTAAAACTCAATATGTTGTTTATCTTGCTTTTTCATCATCATAATTTTTCTTGTTTCTGATGATTATAACTATTGTTTATTTACGAAAGCGGATTGGTATTTGGTTTTGAAGAATTTCTTAGAAAATATACATGATTCAATATAATTTTAATTTCATGAGCGGTTTAATCTACTTAAAAAGAAGAAAAAAACACACACTTTATCAGTTTCAAAACGTCCTGACCAGATTTTCAACATGCGATATCAATTTCAAAACAAACCATCAATTTCAAACTCTTATCCAAAAAAGAGAGAGAGAGAAGAAGAGAGAGAGAGAGAGAGAGAGAGAGAGAGAGAGAGAGAGAGAGAGAGAGAGAGAGAGAGAGAGAGAGAAGAGAGAGAGAGAGAGAGAGACGAATTCGCAATTTCAGACACCCTAGCCTATTTCAAAATACCCTTATATACTTTAAAACCTCATCACCTTTCAAACCGAATTTATCCTAAACTAAAACATTTATGCGCCCACACCACTCCTCTTCAGCCCCGCCGCGCACCGGCACACCCGCCCGCTCCGCGCCGCGCCATGGCCCGTAGGGTCGGCTTTCCGCGTCATCATCTAACTTTACTGATGCATTTTGTAAATAGTATTTCCGCTTTTTCCAAGACCGTTTCGCTCTCGCCGGCAGTGTTATTTCCTGAGGTTCTTTCTCTCTCTGCTTGTCGGTTAGGTTTTAATTTTTTATCTGCTTTTTTTCTTTTATTCTCTCTAATTCGGTGTTTGTCTTTGATTTTTGTTGTGGGTTGTTCGTGGTAGTTGTCGTTTTGTGTTAGGAGATAGGGTAAGTGTGAGATGGAGCACAGTGGGGGAGAGATGTGTGGTCGTGTTGCTTTAAGTGCTTTAGAGATGAAGGATATAGTGTTGGTTATTCTCTGTTTTTGCATTGTGGCTGTCGTGTCCTGTTGTGTCGCTAGGTCCTCTAGTCTTGATGTCGCTCTGTTCTTGTCTGTTCTGTCGTGTCTCTAGTATGTCTTCTGTCTGTCTGTCTGTTGCTGTGCTCTCTTGCGGTCTTCGTCGTGCGATTCGCTGTCTGTGATGCTCGTAGATCGTCTGTATCTCATCATGCTCCGCCTCTCAGTCTCTGCCTTCTCCGCTCTCTCCGTCCTGTCTCGGTTGCTTGCAGCTGCTCGTCTCTCGTCTTCATGCCTATCCTCGTCGCGACGTCTCGCGATCTTTACGCTGCTGTTCTCTCTGTAGCTCTGCACCGTTCTCTCAATAGCTATGATATATATGAGATAAGGATGATACGTCATGATTCGAATTTGATATTGCTCTGTCCTCTCATTTTCTGCTCTGCTGTGATCTTACTTCTCCTCTCAATTGCGCCGAATTGATGGGAGATATATGATAAGACGATATATATAGATACATAGGGTCGTAATCATAGAGTGATGTGTTAGATTATGATAGTTAGAAGAGATATAAGAGATATATAGAGCGGGTATGGCATCATATACTGAGTATCATGTCGGAGATGATAGGGTATATACCTTAGTCGTGACGTTTATTTGGTGAGATGATGTGAAGATGAGATTGATGCGTTGTAGGTAGTTTGAGTAAGTGTCTATATATTATATATATATATAGTAATGGTATGTATATGATATAATAATATATATATAGTATATAGTATATATGGAGTTTGTGTGTGGATGTCGTGTGTGTTAGTGTGTGTGTGTGGTGGTGTGTGTGTAATATGTGATGTGGAAGTGTTCTCGTGCTCGCTCCTGGTGTGCTCGCTGCTCGCTGCCCGCTCATCGATCTGCTGCGTCGATCGATCTCTCTGATACGTGGTGTGTGTGTGAGTAGTGTGGTGTGTGTGTGTTGTAGTGTGTAGGTGTGGGGTGTGGTGTGTGTGTAGGGTGTGTTGCTAGTCGCTCAGTCGGTGTGCTGCTGATATTCAGAAATCTACGAATTAACAGAAAGAAAGAAAAACTATATCATATATACTATATATATATATATAATATATTATAAATATATATATACTCACGCATATAATACTACAATATTTCAATATATAGATATAATATATATATATACTATATATATATATATATATATATATATACGTATATATATATATATAACTATATATATTATATATATTATAATTATATATATATATAGATATATCATGTAATAATATATATATATATATATATATAGTATATAGTATTATATATATATACTATATATACCTACATATATATACATTTTCAATATATAATATATAAGTATATATAATATATCATTATATATATATTATAGTTAATATATGTGATATATATAGTATATAGGGATTAGATAGATGATAGATAGATAGATAGATAATATACGTTTAATATAATATATTACTTAAATATATATAGTATATAGTTATATATACTATATTAGTACTATATTAGTAGTATATATATATTAATATATATAGGTTATATATATATACATATTATATATATAAGTATAGTATATATATATTATTATATATATATATAATATATATTATATATACGTATATATATTATATATATATAATATATATATATACTATATATATATATATACTATGTTAATATATATATGATATTATATATATTGAATATATGTATAGTATATGTAGCTATATATATATATAGTATAATATATAATTATTAGTATGGATATATATAGTATTATACTGTACGATAAGTATATATAGTATATAGTATATAGTATATTTTTTTTTTTTTTTTTTTTTTTTTTTTTTTTTTTTTCTTTTTTTTTCATCTAAATACATATGCTCACACAAGCAAAAACACAGCAACACACAACACACACACGACACACAGCACACAACAACACACTACACACACAGCACACCACACACACACAACGACCACATCAAACCACACATCACACAAACACCCCATACATAGATGTGTGTGTGTGTAGTAATATATAGTCTATATACTATTATATATAATTATAAGTATATAGTACGTAGTATATTGTTTATAATTATAGTATTTATGTAGCATATATATATAGATTATATATATATATATTATATATTATATGTATAATTATATGATATATAGTAATCTTAGCCTAGTATGTAGTATATGATAGACTATAGCTATACGCTATTTAATTACGCATATATAAGAGGATACAATAGGCAGACAGAGAAAGACAGATAAAATCAATAGACAGATTAGGTAGAGGTAGAGAGAAAGAGGGCAGAGAGACGAGAGAAGAGAGAGAGAGAGGCGGAATTAGATCGAAGAGAGAGAGAGAGAGAGAGAGAGAGAGAGAGAGGAGGAGAGCAGAGACGAGACGGCACGAAGAGAGAGAGAGGAATGAGGAGAGAGAGAGAGATAAGAGAGAGAGAGAGGGGAGAGAAGAAGAAGAAGAAGAGAGAAGGAGAGAGAAAGACGACAGAGGCGGAGAGAGAGAGATGAGGCGGGGAAGGGAGCAGACGGCTCCCAGCCCAGGGACCTAATGGCTCTGGTATGCAAATACAGGACAAGCAGTCAAGATCATCCCACATCCTCGTCAGCACCACAACCGGCGACTTCTTAAGAGAAGTGCCGCTCCTCCTTAAAAGTATTGAATTCTTTTTATCTAACCACAGACTCTTTGATGCTACTCCTTTGCTCCATGTTCAGTCCGGAAGGCTATTGAGATGTAGTTCAAATAATCACAGTCGCGAGAGATGAAAAATTATGAGGAGAGTATTCGATGACAATCTCATATCGGATTGGAGGTCTTGAGATCTTCAAGGAGAGCGGAAGCAAGGACTCTGAGGGACTGGAGACCCGGGAATTCCTCCGAGAAAGATATTTTTACTTCTGTTCCTGAGCCTCGAGATGGGAGGAACTGGCAATAGATTCCTTTGTATACTATTGGAATGGTGGACTGCAGAGGAGCGTCTTCATGGCATATTCTAATGACAACTATCACACTAATTAAGACTTAAACCCTCTATCAGAGAGTATGACCAATGTAAATATGCTATATATAGTTATATATACTACTATATATATAGATATAATACTATATATACTATTTTATTTTAATAGTATAATATGTATACCTATATACATATATATATATAATCTGACTAGATACTACACTATATATATATTATATTATATATATATATGTATATATATATATATATTATATTGTATGTATGTATATGTATTATGATGCTATATATATACTAGTATAACAGATGATATATTATATATTATATTATATATAGTATGTATAAGTTCTATATATGTAGTATATTTATAACATATATATAGTATATATTATAATTGTATATATTGTTAGTATACTATCCTATATTGGATATCAGTATTATAATATATATAACATATAGTATTATATATATAATATATTATATATATAGTAGTATATATATATTATGTATACATAATATATGATATCATATATGAATATATATATAGTTATATGAACTATAGTATATAATATATATATACATTATATAATTTATTATATAGATAATATATAATATAGTATAATATATTATGTATATATGATTAATATATATAGTATTATATATAGTTATATATTTATATTATATGTATATATATAAGTATATTACGCATACAACAACATTACAGTACATACACACACACACACACACACAGTCACACACACAGACACACACACACACACACTACACACATTAGATGTATATATATTATATATAAGTAGTAATATATATATATATTAATATAGTATATATATTATATATATATACTACATATATATATATATAGCGCACACAAAAACATACATACATACACAGCATCACTACACAGCACACAACACAACACACACACATAATATATATAGTATAGGGGGTATATCATACTATATATATCATATATTTATATATAGATACTATATATATATATATATATAGTATATATATATATTATATATATATATATATTATATATTATATATACGTATATATATAATATATATATTAATATATATATATATAGCGCACAGACAACAACATATAATACATACACCAAACACACACACACAGCACACACACCACACTATATAATATAGTATATATATATATATATATATATATTATAATATAAATAGTATAGTACTATATATATGTATAGTATAGGTATATATATTATAATATATATATACTTATATAAATATATATATATATAGATAGTATATATATAATATAGTATTATATATATATATAATATTATGTATTACGTATTATAATATATATATAGTATATATACATGTATATAATATACTCTAGTATATATATTAATATATATATTATAATATAGTATGAATATATATATATACATATATATACATATTATATATATATATATATATACTAATATATACTATATATATTATATATAGATATATTACTATTATATATATATATAATATATATATATATCGTGTGTGTGATGGTGATGTGCTGTGTGTGTGTGTGTGTGTATGTTATACCATTTATCACATGATATATATATATATATATATATATATATATAAATATATATTATATATATATATTTATAGACACATGCTAGTTGAATTCAATGTGTCAACAACACACACACAACCGATATAGCTTATTATAATAAATGTAAAGGTATCTAATAGAGTATGTAGTAGGAGAATTTATGATGGCTATATAATATTATTATATATATATGTAAGGTATCGATAATATATATATATTATATATTATTATATTATATATATATTATTATATATATTAATAAGAAAACAGACACACACACCACACCACACACAACCACACAACAGTATAACTACACACAATCATTTCTGAGTGATTTGCAGTGGGTGACACATCACATACGCTTAATACACACCACGCAGCAACACGCACCACCACACACCACACGGCACGCGACGCACGCACATGCACACGACACTCACATATGTATATACACCTCATCATAGGTGGTATGTATATATATATATAAGTATATATATATTAATATATAGTATATGTGTATATATGTATAAATATATGTATATTATATATAATTATAGTAGTGTATATATATATATTAGTAGTATGTATATATATATATCAATAGTATACGTATAGATTATAAGTTTGTAATTATATATTATATATATAGGCTAGGATCAGATAGATAAGGAGGAATAGGAAATACAGATATAGATGACATATTAGCGCATCACTTTGTTCTTCTAAAAATTGCCTAAAGACTGTTATGAAAACCCAATTTCCTCCTTGAGAGCTGATCGTCTTAACATTTGTTTTCTTAACTCACATAAAGGTTAATTTGTTCCTGTAACGACAAATATATATTCGATATCAGTACTGTATCGTAATTTCAACATTCGATTTTTTCGTGCTACAATGATTATTGGCTTTAAAACACCTCTTATATTATATATGAGAAGCATATATGTGAATCGAGTCGAACAGTAATTTAATTTAGAGTATTGTCGAGTTTCTTTTGTTTTTTTTAGTCAGAATAATTTGAACCAATACATCTTACTTGGGATATTTTTTTCCTAAGATATTATGTTGTTGGTTTGTTCATTAGAACAGTGATAAATAATACAAGTTCTAATATAGTTTTACTGTTTCAAATTATTCATTTTTAAATTTAAAATTTCTGAAACACGTATGATTTTACTTATTTGGTACTTTACACTGACCTTCGGGTCGGCCTAAATTAAGTAGCTTCTTAAAATTTTTCTGATTTAAGTTCGATCATAACAAAATGGAATTATCAATAATATTGGGAAGGTCATGAATGAATCAATTGTCTATCGGTGGTACTTGGTAAAGCAAATTTGTTACAATCAACAACTTGCCATAATATATTCATTGGCATAGGAATGTCAATAAGTTTGGACAAGGTAAGGTGTTATGGTATACTGGTTTCTTAAACTATCATAATAAGTAAATATAATAACATCTGACATTTGTGCCAAAATTTATATATTTGGTCTGTAATCGTATCTTTGTGTTTGTGTGGTGGTGTTTGAGTGCGTGTGTACAAAAACACACAACACACACAGCACACACCACTGACACAGACACAGACACGCAGTCACCACTAGCCCACCACCATACTCATCATTACAACATACCGCAAGGCACACATACAACATGACACACATGTGAGACGCACATACAAATCATAACACACACACACACAACACAACCACACACACACACACACACACAGAGATGTAACATATATATTATGTATATATATATATATATATATATATATATAGTATATAATTATATATATATATATATATATATATTAATTATAATATAATATAGCTATATCTATATATATACATTGATATATTATAGTATATTATATACTTAATACTTAGTATTAATATAGTATATGCATATATTTTATACTATATGATTATAGGTATATATATATCTATATAGTATATGTACTAGTACAGTGTTATAGTATTAGCTTCATAGTGCGAGATGCATTATATTATTACTGTAGGTGATCAGTAGGAGGTTATACTGTAGTAGATTATAGATTAATTCGAAGCGTGATACTAAGTAGATAGTTATAGTAGGTGGTAGTAGTGTTATATAGTTGTAGATAGTGAGTTATGTATAGTAGTATATTAATAATTATATAGTTGTATATATAGTAGTGGTTAGCTATAATTTATTAGGTATATATCGTATTACTTTGGATTGGGAGCTAAGTATCGAAGTCGAGCGTTAAGATGATAGTATATATTAGGTATGTAGTTAATGCAGTTATTACGAGCATGATCATAATATATAAGTAGTGAGATAAGTACGGATCAGGATGTGTTATATAGTTAGTATGGTTGTACTAGATAGTATGAGGCATAGGGTGAGGTGTATAGCTGATTAGTACGATATAGATTGTATGTATATGTATATATAAATATGTTATTAGAGTTATTTCGACAGTAATATTATAATGTATAGATATATACATAGTACTATTTGGGATATATATTAATTAATAACTACTTTGTGTATATAAGTAATAGTGTGAGTATTAATATCGTATTATTATATAATATATACTAGTGGTATAATATAGTAGTATAGATTTGGCGGTACAGTATTTTTATATATAGAGTTTTCAGTATGTTACTGTTGTCGCGTAACATGCGCTTTTTTTTTTATAATTATAAACGTACTTGTAATGCTGATGGCTGTTGTAGCTATCGAGTGTGTATGGTTTCATCGTTATACTTTTGTAGCCGCAGTCTTTATTTACATTTGTCTGTTCCGGACTGTTCCGCAAGTTTTTATTTTGTTGCGTGTGCTTTAGTGTAGTGATTTGAAGCATTTTATTAGCGTCTTCATAGGAGTTCTCCATGAGAATATAGATATAATGAAGCGAAATATCAATGATGATTATCATATAACATCCAAAATAAAGAGATAAGAAATATACATATTTTGGATAAGACCAAAGCGCACAAAATCCAAACGACACACACACACACACTCATATGACACACAACCACACACAGCACACAACACCACACAAAATAGCAACAAACAACCACAGCAGGACAAAAGAGCAAAGTGACGACAACAACGAACAATCGGAGGTTACAATGTCAGGAGTCCCGGCCGATTGAGCCGCTGCACAGTCTCTACAGCTAAAAAAAAATTGCGCGAGCTATCGACGGCAGAACACAGACCAAAAGGAACAAAGAGGACCAAATGAGCGTGGAAGAGGAAGAGCGGAATGAGGCACCTGTTGAAGTCGTCACGGCTCTCCGCTGACAACAAACGTTTGATTTCTGGCTCGCTTGAGCAAAGATTGGGCGACGATCGCGACGAGATGGTTTCAATTTTATTTTATTGGCGCTTTGTTTTTCCTGCCGTAGTCATGTAATATTATTATGTTTTTTTTACAATGCATACGATATTTATTTTTATTTTTCTTTGTTTTCTTCTTTTGGACTTACATGTCACTCATCTTCATTCTTTTTCTCCTTTTCCTTCTTTTTTTCCGCTAGGTCTCCCCCTTCTTTCAGTACTATTTATCAGATTGATTGTAGTAGCTTAGATGTTCACTCGTATCTCCTCTTCTGTTGGTCTTCAGGAAATATTTTTTTATTCTTTCTACTACTATTTCCATCCCGTTTCCTTCTCCCTGTTCTTCTCAT
>NW_020870144.1:586165-593665 GCF_003789085.1 Penaeus vannamei | reverse complement strand
TATATAGTATATATTCAGTATATATATATATACATACATTTATATATTATATATATTATTATCTATATATATATATATTATATATATATATATATTACATAATACATATATATATATATATTTATATTATATTATATATATATATATATTATATATATATACATATGCATATATATATATTATTATATATATAATACATATTATATACTATATATATATATATATATACTGATATATTAATATATATAATATATATATATATAATAATATTTATTTTATTTATCTATCTATTTATATAATACATACATACATACATATATTAAGCACACAAACACACCACATACACAATACACAACACACAACACACACACAACACACCACAACACACAACACACACAGTACAACATATAGTATATATACACAACTATATTATATATATATATGTATATATATATATTAATAATGTTATTAAGTATATATATATATATATATATATATATATATATACTATATATTACACATACATATATATATACTATATATATATATATAATATATATATATATATTATATATATATATTATATTTATATATATATAGATATATGTTGTGTGTGAGCATATACATATACATATATATATATATTATATATATTATATATTATATATATATATAATATATATATATATATATATAATATATTATATATATATATATATATATGACAGAGAAAGAAACAGACAGGAAAACAAAGGCCTCTGCAAAATCACGAAGGCACTCGCTAGTCATCAACGAAAGACCACTTCCCCGCCTCAGAAATATAAGCATTCTTTCCCCCCTTTGCTTTCCCTCTTTCATCTCGTCCTTGTTTCCCCTCCTCTTTCTCTTGTCACTTACCCCCAAAGATTTATCTATGCTCTCTCTCTCCCCATTGATTTATCGGTGTTTCTCCTATCCATTTTCATTGTAAGTTCATTAATGTTTATCAGCCGTTATCTAATCGATATCGGAGCATCTGTTTAACCGAATATATTCTATTATCTCATATTATCTGTGATATGATCACCCGGCTTCCAACCGCTTAATAACTTTTGGATTCTTAATCAATTCCAGCTTCGCAAATACACACTCGCGTATAAACACAAATAAACGCACACAGATGCAAACACTCGGGCACACACATACACACACACAAGAAAAATGTACTCTCTCTCATTCTTTCACCCCTCCCCCCTCTCTTACTCACCCTTTCATTCTTATTCTATAACACCCTGCCCTCTCATTCTCTCTATCGCATTCTTCTCATCTCTCTCTATCTCTCTCTCTCTATGTATCTACCTATTACCTACCTACCTATCGATCTCTCTTTATCACTCTTCATCTCTCTGTGTCTTTCCCTGTCTCCTTCCTTCCTCCTGTCTCACACTCAAAATGAACCTTAAGCAACCCAACCACCCACCACCACACACACACACACACACACATCGAAACAGAAGCACAATCACACACACACGAAACCTCCATCCCAACAAACAACAGAAACACAATCAGACACACACACACACACATAGCATATCACCCCGTCATCCCCTTGCCTTCTCTCCCTTAATGACATAACTTCCCCTTTACGCCTCTTGGGATATTAGACCACGGCCCCCTGTGGTCTCTAATAACACGTTGCGTCGGTCTGTCGCGGTCACCAGTATGTCCTTTCAGTAGTGGGTCGCCTGTAAGTATAACTGTGTTTGGCTCACTTTTTGCTTAATCCCTGAATCGAATCCCTTATCAATGGATTGGTGTATTTATGTAGGTAGTTAATATGTTTTATGAATTTCTGTTTATTTGTGCGTCTGTATGTATGTATTTGATTTTATGGGTGTAATTACAAACTGTAACGTAAGCATATTTCAGAAGTAAAAACCAAAATGAGATATAATCATATTCATGATTTACTGTATATCTTCATATTTATTACTGCTGCACTTCTGAAATGGAGAAACCACACAACGTCGTAAACAGTAGTCCTTCCCATACTAGAGGAAATGCCACAATAGGATGTGAACAAGGCAACATCCTTCGCAAACTCCCCAAACTTCAAATAATTCAAATGCGTTTATGCTCTTGTCTCCAGGATCAGAGTAGTGCAAACTTCATTAAAAATCTGCGTATAACCTAGCCCGCTACATTACACGAAACGAGTATAATATAGAAAGTCTGGAGGGGATGGCGCAGCTACGGAAATGAGATCCTGTATCCCTTTAGCTGTTTTATGATAAGCAGGGGAGGAACGAACATTGCCCGGAAGCTATTTCTACAGTTTTTTTCCCAATAGAACTATACGAAGAAAACAGCGAAATACGAATGATATAGATTTACTCATAACAATAACAACACGGCAACAAGAGATAGAGATCATTTCCACAACAATACTGGACGAGGGACTACTGGTGTCCCATTTTGACGTTCATCCGTCAACTTCAAAAAAATCACTTTGATGACAGAATCTAACATTAATTATAATCTTATTTTCCAACTCACTACAGCACAAGTTAAATCTTGCCTCTTCAAGTAGATGTAGACTTTTATTCAGCTCGGTGAAATGAATGGGAACAATCAGGAAAAAAGATTGAAAAGAAAATTTAAAATGTATTTAGTTTACTGTTTGAGATAAAACGAAAATAGAACCGGGACCAGAACACAGACCGAAATGAATGTGCAAAACTAACGTGACTTGAGGCGAAAGCTCGAGAGGCAGCTTACAGGTCAGTCTCAAGACGTGACTCGAAAGATGAAATGGAAGAGAGCAATAAATGAAATGTATACGACGTGTTTAGAGATGAGGGGAAAGCGGTGTGAATTGAAAAACAGCGAGAATAGTAACAACGCTGAAGCAGACAGACAGACTTAGAGAGATTGCGTGGATTGAATTCACACACACCAAACACACACACACACACACAACACCACACACACACACACACACACACACACACACACACACACACACACACATATAATATATATATTATATATATATATATATTATATATATATATATGTATATTTGTGTGTGTGTGTTTATATATATATATATATATATATATATATATATATATATATAGTATATATATATATATATATATATATATATATATATATATATAATATATATATATATATATATATATATATATATATTATATATATATATATATATATATATAGATAGATAGATAGATGTGTGTGTGTGTGTGTGTGTGTGTGTGTGTGTGTGTGTGTGTGTGTGTGTGTGTGTGTTGTGTGAATGTGTGTGTGTATACATATATATATATATATATATATATAATATATATATATATATATATACATATATAATATATATATATTATACATATATATATATATATATATATATATATATATATATATATATATATATTTATATATATATAAATATATATATATAATATATATATATATAATATGTATATATATAGATATACATATATATGTATATGTATTTTATGTATATTATGATATATATTATATATATATATATATTATATATATATATATAAATATAATAATTATATATTATTAAATATATATAATTATATAAGATATATAGATGTGTGTGTGGTGGTGTATATGTATAGCTATATATATATATCTAGTGTGTGTGTGTGTGTATATATATATATATATTATATATATATATATATTAATAGTATATATAGTATATATGGGTTGGGTGGTGTATATATATAGATAGAGGGTGCAGAGAGAGAAAAAAAAAAAAAACTGAAATAGCTTCATAATATTCCTAATGATGAATGAGTCGTGCAAAAGGAATGTCATGCAATGACAAATATCTTTATACCTGAACATAAACATCAGACTAATAAGCGAATTTTCTAACAACTGACAAGAGATGAAAACGGATGGACGAAATGTCATTCAGTAAACAGTGGGAAAAAGAAAGCGCGAGAGGAAGAGAGGGGGAAATTGAGTACGAAGAGAGTGGGTAAAAATCATGCATTTTGTTAAAGCAGTCGATGCAGTGGCAGTCTTCCAGCACTGATAAACTGTGTGTGCTTGCATACCAAACACAAATAAATCATATATGTATATATGTGTGTGTCTTTTGTGGTGTGTGAGCGCGCGCAGCGCGCGTGGTGTCTGTGTGTATGGTATCATTATATTATATATTATTATATATATATATATATATATATATATATATATATATTATATATACATAATATAATACATATATATATAATATATATACATATATATATATATATATCTTATATATAATATATACATATATTTAATATATAATAACCTTATATATATATATAGTAGTAATATAATATAATATATATTTATATATATATACTATAGTTATACTGTATAATATAGTAAATATATATATATATTATATATCATAATATTATGTATATAATGTGTATTTATATTTGATATATAATTAGATTAACATATATATATGTCAGTGATATATAGTATATATACCTAGAATATAATAATATATATAATAATAATATAATAATACATCACATAACAATAATATACACTATATATTATATAGCCTACATATTCATATATATAATATAATATTATATATATTATATATATTACACCTATATATATCATAATAGTATTATATAAATATATAACTATATAGTAGTATATATTATAATATGTAGCTGTGAATAAAACCATTTTCCTCGGCCTTAAGGGAAACTCCTCCATACTTATATAGAGACAATGGGTGGCTAGATACAGTGCAGTAAGATAGTGTTGCCATTATCTATCTATTCTACGGATTTCATTTAAAATGAAGATTTTCAGATACTATCTCATTTGCTTGCAATATAATCATTTCGAGAATCTTTGTTGATAGCAAAAATGTTCGAGTAGAACAGCACTCCACAGCATGCACTTTTATCACTCTTTAGACTCGTTTCAATCTATGATAGATATACATTAGGTCTATATATAGATATGATATTATATATATAGTTATAGATAGAGATATATATATATATATATAATAATCATCTCGTCTCTTCTCTCGTCTTCGATATATACTCTTTCTATAATATATAGAATAAGTATATATATGATATAATTACTAGCTATTATATAATCGTTATGTAATATACTACATAGATATATAGATATGATAATATATATATATATGTATCTTATATAAGTATAGTATATATATTTATATAATTATATGTATATGTGTGTATATATATATATATGTAATAGTATATATATATTATATTAATTTGATATTAATTATAGCTATAGTATATCATACGTATATAAATATAAGTTTAATACACCACACACATATTATATATATAGGTATACCATATATATATAATATAGTATTTAGTATAGTAATTATAGTATATATATATTATTACTTATTTATATATTATATTATAATATATTATTATAATAATACTATTATATATTATATATATTTAAGTATATATATCTATAATATATATACCGTATGTGTATGTATTTACTATTAATATTATATATCCATATATATATATAAATATATATATATATTAATATATATATAATATATAGTATATATATATATAATATAATATATATATTATGAGTAGATAGATAGATATGATGATGATAATATATAGATAATAATAAGATATAGTATACATACACAACACACACCACATGCACAAACATCATGTTCAACACATTCGAGGTGGACAATGCACGGGTAGTGTGTGTTATTTTAACACTTTGTAGAATATGGTATATATACAGAAGGATAAGAGATCTCTTTTCATGCTCACTCACTTTTCACGCTACTCACTTTCTACACACAGACGCCTTAAAAAGAGTTTATACTTCCCAAAAGTATTCGAACTGGCAGTCGCGGCCATATGAGAGGAGAGTGATACGGGAGAAGGCGGTGGAACTTCGCGTCAACATCTGCAGAGTGAAGCAACGTCGCTCTAAGTCCTGGATGTGAATAAAAATTTAGTAAATCTCGGAGAGACACATATTCCCACAACTATTTAGTTAATATTGGGATAATCTTCTTCTTTCTTTTTCTTATTAGTTTCATCTTCTGAGTGTCGAAACTCGTAGTCGTAATTTGTTATGCTGATGGGAGCTTTGGTGTAAAGCACATTAAAAGTCATCTAGTCGCTCTTTAAAAAATAAGAAATAATAGATAATAGTATGTAATGATTAAACGGAGTAAAACGCATCAGACAATAAGGAATTTTCGCATTTTCTTAATTGATTTCTACGAGTTGGAAGAGATAGAATTGGAGAGAAATAAAGTAAAAGGATAAAGAATGAAATAGCCAAGTGAAGCAGTCGTATCTCAAGCGCATCTCAAAAATTAAGGCGATAAAGAGATAGATAGCGGAAAGAAAAAAGAAATAAATGAAGAAAAAAGTGAAGGGTCCGTGGGAAAAGGTCTGCGGTTATTGGCGTTGCCTGAGACTCTGTGTCGATATATCGTGTTCGCAAGTCTGAGCTCGTGGAACAGCCTCGTGCCATTGTGCAGCTTATTGCGGGGCTATTCGACCGTACGCATGTAATGCGCATATCTCTCTCTTTACCTATGGCTCTCTGTTTCTATCTCTGTCTGTCTGTCTGTCTGTCATCTCTCATCTTCCTAGTCTATCTATCTGTCTATTCTTATCGCAGGTTTCGTCGTCTCTCGGAACATCTCGCTGTCTGTCTCTCGTCTGCGATAAGAGTGTCCTGATATATTATAACTCTCTCTCTACAATACTATACTCATATCATACGAGTCTCTCTTTTCTTCCTCTCTCTCGTCTCTCTCTCATTCATATCGTGAGAGATATAAGCGAATCATTCTCTCTCATCTCAATAAATTCATATTCTTTCTCTATTCTCTCTTTCGCTTTCTCCCTTTACTCTCTCACTTTTCATATTAACTATCTCTCTATCTATCTAGTCTATATCTCTTTCAGATGTCTGCTTATTTCTCTGTATTTGATATATAAACGATAACAATCTATATATCGTCTCTAAACTTTAACTTAATTATGCTTTTATATATCACTATCTAATATGTTCAACAATCTGTTTCTTTCTATCTCTGTGTGTACTCTATCTATCTATATATGTATTTGTTTGTGCTGTCTGTCCCGCTCTATCTCTATACATCTCATCAACATCTCCTCAATCTAATTCAAATCTCATAAATCTTTTCTCTCTCAAATCTCTTTCTCATTCGTCTCATAATCAAAATCATTCTCTCACTCTTCTCGTGCAACGAGCTTCAACCCCATTCTAAAATATATGACTCAGTCCTCCGTAGTTGCTTCTCCTCTCTCTCTGTATCTTTTCGAACAAGAACCAAAAGATATATGAGAGTATAACCTCTCTTTCAAGTTATAGACTCTTCATCTCATCTCGTTCTACATCTTAGAGTCTCAAAATATG
>NW_020870144.1:573665-578665 GCF_003789085.1 Penaeus vannamei | reverse complement strand
CAGTCTGTCCTGTAATCTGCCTCTCCCTCTCTCTCTTTCTCTCCCTTTTTCGACTAGACGCCCTTCTGCATAGTCATGTGTTGATGCATGTTGAGTGGTCGACCGTCGCGCGTCCGGAGATGTAGTGGGAAGTGTGTTGTTTTGGGCGTTTCGATAATGTGCGATTTATTTTTGAATGGAGAGTGTGGGTGTGCATACGCGACGATTTCGAGGCGAGTGGGGGAATTGTTTACATATTTAAATGAACGTCCTTTTAACAGCTGGGAATTATTCATCCAGGAACCAACCACAAGCAGCCAGCCACTTACTCACGTCCCTTGTCCCCTCATGACAGGTTTATGCCACTCAAGATTACACTGACATTTGAAAAGTAACTTTCCAAATATAACTTTATCTTCCTCTAGCATTTCCCATACACATTTTATTAAGGTATTCTAAATTTTACAATTGAGTTTTAAAGTATCAATTCACACATCTATTTTCTCTTTTTACACACAGCAATTCATTCATACATTTTCAGTAATCCACGCATGCTCTCAAAACTGAAATTTAACCATCTTGTGACAAAAATCTTCCACACACAGCACTTCGTTCATATTATCATAGATCCATCCGACTCGACAACATTTTTTTCACACCATTCTTATTCACTAACGACATTTCATCAACACATGGTCACTCGTAAAAAAACTGACTCAAACCTGACGAATATCAAGCCATTCTCCACGTTCTCTTTTTCTACACTATTTCACATCCACCCCGCTATGTTAAGAAAAAAAAAGTAAAATAAAAATAATGCAGGATTTACATCATTCCTTCAAATCACAGGACACTCCTGACCTACACACGAACTAACCTGCCACAACACACAGACTCGCTCATCAGGCCACATAATTAAAAGCTCCGACAGATGTTTCGTAATTATGTAATGTCGGTCCGTTTGTTAAGCCCATCGGTTGTTCAACAGTATGAAAATTCACTACTGTTATGGGCCTTAAATGTTTTTTTAAGTAATAGGCTCCACATGAACTATTTTCATCCTTATTACGTGTATTCAGCTTCGAGAAATTTATTGCGTGATTTGTAAACCAAAGTCCGTAAATGTATACTTTTTTCGAACAAATGTACAGTTTACTTCATCTTCATATTCCTGCATTGTTTTTAATGATTGACAAGTCCTGACGTCCCTCATTAAGAAGAAATAAAATTGCCACAATTTAAAAGCGAAGTGAAATTCCTGCACAGTAATAAGTCACCAAATTCAGATTTTGCAGCGCAACCCGATTCGAAAAACTTCTGAAACATTGTCCAATTATTGCGACAAGTGCTTTCGATGACGTCCCTCATTAAGATTTGTGCCACAATCCGTAGAAGTGATTATACTTTTATTCAGAGTACAGTTTGCAGACGCAACTTATATTCTGCAAAACCTTAAACTGCTATACTTGCAGTCCTTCCTGAGAGGAGAGAGAGAGAGGAGAGGACATTAAGGACATGGCAATTGGAAAATTGCCAAAAGCTTTAAAGCGAATGTTCCCACATTAAATGAACAAATACTGCACAGTACTTAGGGCGTAATGTCAGTGCCCGTACTACAAATTCTTGTTGAGATTTTCATGACCAGCGTTAGGCGTAACCCGTCACTTCAGAGCGAAAGAGAGAGAAAGAAACGAGCAGAGGTAGGTAGCTGTTAGAGCGAGAAACGGAGAGAGGGAGAGGACAGGTCGGGAGGAACTGAGACAGTCGGAGATGGAGAGTGACGAGAGAGAAAGAGACGAGAGAGAGAGAGAGAGAGAGAGAGGAGAGAGAGAGAGCGAGAGAGAAGAGAGAGATGCGAGAGTGAAGGTGGAAAAAAGCAGGAGCGAAATTTGAATGTGTCCTTCTCATGGCAAATTGAGCAATATTCGGAAAGGCTTCCAAAATGTTTTTATGCGTGAATAAGTCGTGCTATTATATCCTGTCGTATCGCTTCTGTTAATGTGGGTCTATTGCGTTAATAATTCAGTGGTACTGTTCGAATGTGTTGAGATACGTAAGAAACACACACACACATAGCGTGTGTGGTGTGGTTGTGTTGTGTGTGTGTGTGTGTGTGTGTGTGTGTGTGTGTGTGTGTGTGTGTGTGTGTGTGTGTGTGTGTGTGTGCGCGTGTGGTGCGTGTGCGGGCGATGCATGTGTTTTACGTATCTCAGTGCATTCGATATGAGAGTGAGAGAGAGAGAGAGAGAGAGGAGAGAGAGAGAGAGAGAGAGAGAGAGAGAGAGAGAGAGAGAGAGAGAGAGAGAGGAGAGAGAGAGAGAGAGAGAGAGAGAGAGAGAGAGAGAGAGAGAGAGAGAGAGAGAGAGAGACAGACAAACAGAGAGAGAGAGTGAGGAAGTCTATATACAGAGACAGGAGACAGAGAAAGAGCGAGTGAATGAGAGAATGTGTATGCACCTCATCCTGTATTATCATGCAAACTTCAAACACCATAAAACTCAAATGATATTTCCTCACATCAGTCACACCCCTTACAACCCTCTCCCCTTCCCCTCCCCTCCCCCGCACCCCTCCCTCCCCGCACCCACTCCCCTCCCCAGCCCTCCTTCAGGCCTGGCGGTATTTCCAGGTTCCTTCGTCAGCGAGTTCGTGACTGGGTACGAGGTGTGATAACCCTAAATCAGTGAACGTGGAAGGGAGGGAGAGCAGGTGAGTCGCATGCCCCAACGGCCACTCCGTTGCCGAAGAAATTGCTGCTGTCTAGCGTTAACGTCTGGCCGCTGCACGAACGACGGGTGAAAAAACGGAAACCATCATGGCTGCCATCGCCTGTTTTGAATTTTTGGCGGGAAAAAAAAACGGAGACGAAAAAATAGAAAATGGGAAAAAGAGGAAGTGTGGCGTGCGCAAAATGTGTCCGCTTGAAGCTAGATTTTATCTCCACTTCATGATAAAATTCAGCCTCAGCTTATGCGAGTAAAAAACAAAATGATGAGTTGATTAGTGCGTTAATCTGAGAGTGCTTCGATGTTTATCAACATGTTTTCGTTACATTCCGTTCCCACCCTCTCTCTCTCTTCTCTCTCTCTCTCTCTCTCTCTCTCTCTCTCTCTCTCTCTCTCTGTCTCTCTCTCCTTCTCCTCCCCACTCTCTCTCTTCTCTCTTTCTCCTTCCCCTTCCCTTCTCCCCCCCCTCTCTCTCTTTCTCTCTCCTCTCCTCTCTCTCTCTCTCTCTCTCTCTCTCTCTCTCTCTCTCTCTCTCTCTCTCTCTCTCTCTCTCTCTCTTCTCTCTCTCTCTCTCTCTCTCCCTTCTTCCTCTCCCTCCCTCCCTCAACACACATATACCGTGTCTCTCTCTCTCTCTCTCTTTCCCTCCCTCCCTCCCTCAACACACATATACCGTCTCTCTCTCTCTCTCTCTCTCTCTCTTCCTCTCTTCCTCTCCCTCCCTCCCTCAACACACATATACCGTCTCTCTCTCTCTCTCTCTCTCTCTCTCTCTCTCTCTCTCTCTCTCTCTCTCTCTCTCTCTCTCTCTCTCTCTCCTCTCTCTCTCCTCTCCCTCCCTCCCTCAACACACATATACCGTGTGTGTGTGACGTTATATAGACCCTCCTTCCCACACAAGCGTTTCGGCGGGCGTGTCCCAGCGGAATCCCCTGCTAAAAGACGGAGCGTAACGGACTGACACGTCGGCGTTTCCCAAATCGAGGTCCGAACGGCCTCTGCTTCGGCCAGAAATTGCTTGGGTTCTACATCTGTTCGGCTTCCGAGGTCCGGCACATAAGTCTGAATCCCCTTCTCTCCCGAACGGCTCCTGCTTTCTCTGGGGAACCGATCGACCCAAAGGACGCGGGTTCTCGGCGGCGCTTGATGAGACGGGCCTCCGGAATCGGTTCCTTTGGGTGAATGTGCTTTGGTTAAAGGAAAAAAGATGTGTAATTCACATGATTATTGATGTGTATGCTCATTGTGTGTGTGTGTATGTGTGTATGTATGTATGTATGTGTGTGTGTGTATATGTGTGTGTGTGTGTGTGTTTATATAATATATGTGTGTGCACATTATATATATATATATATATATATATATATATATATATATATTATATATATATATATATATATATATATATATATATATATATATATATTAGAGAGAGAGAAAGAGAGAGGAAAAGAGAAGCTTCATTCTTCAGAGAAAAAGAAAATATGGGTAACCGACCGACATGGAAAGCTTACCCAACAGTGTGTACGCTCTAAACGAGTCTTTTAATCACACACACACACACATACACACATACCGACAAAGGCCACTCATTAAGTCACAGAGCGAAAATCAGTGAGGACGAAGAAGGCCTATTTGCGGAGATGAAAGTTTATAGCCATGGATACGAGCTCGATATTACGAATGCAAATACATTTTATTCATAAACTTATTTCAGTTTCACTCATATATTCATTATTGTTACGATTATCCGTCACCACTTTATCCTTTATCATTATTATCAACATCATCATTATCGTTATATTTATTATCATCATCATCTATAATAGCAGCAGCAGTATTAGTATTAGTAATAGTAGTAATAGTAGTAGTAATAGTAGTAGTAGTAGTAGTAGTAGTAGTAGTAGTAGTAGTAGTAGTAGTAGTAGTAGTAGTTGTTGTAGCAACAGCAGCAGCAGCGGTAGTAGTAGGCCGCAGTAGTGGCAGTAGTGGTTGTAGAAATAGTAGTTATAGTAGTAGTGGCAGTGGGAATAGCAGAAGTAGTAGTAATAATAGGATAATTGATACTATTATCTATATGATAATATTCACTACGATTAACCATTATAGTCATGCGCACAAGGAGACTTCCAATGCGTTGCGTTGTATCAAACTTCACCATAACGTTTCATAAGCCAGAAACTTCAGGGAAGGCGAGCCTCGCTTTCGTCCATTTTACTCGCCTTCCCTTTACTGAATTCCTAAAATGGTTGGCTCCAGCACAGGTCGTGATGGAATTATCGGACTCAGATAAGA
>NW_020870144.1:566165-568665 GCF_003789085.1 Penaeus vannamei | reverse complement strand
AGAAGAGAGAGAGAGAGAGAGAGAGAGAGAGAGAGAGAGAGAGAGAGAGATGAGAGAATTAGATAACACAGATAAGGAAATAGCATATGGAGGGAGAAAATCAAGAAGGGAGAAAACTAGATCAACAGATCAAATACAGGGTAAATACCATAAGTTTTGTTTGCCTTTCTCACAATTCACCTGACAGACTTTAGCTGGAGCGGAAAATGCAGTTCATAGTGGAACAAAGGTATCCATGTTTGACTTTCAGTATCTCGAATTCGAAGTAATACATTGAAGAAGAGAACACCTTGTTATAAATGCCAAAAAGAGAGATAAAGCTAGAAATGAAACCTGAAGAGATGACTGAGAGATATATCTGCGTTTAGAACACACACACATATAAATGGATAAAGAGAAACAAACATAGAATAAACCAAAGAGATATAGAGCCAGATATCCAGAAACAGAAAGAGGCAACTCTATCCCTACCTCGTTATCCCTTCCAACCCTTGCCAGCCAAACCTGACACAAAAATACTACAGCCCACACCAGTGTCCCCTCAGATTCAAAAGCCTTCAAAAGCATGGCAGGAGGAGAGGCCACTACATGCTGTACCCTGGTCAGCGTACCCTCACAGTAGCTCTTGTTTCAGACACAGGAAAGCTGCATTCCTCTGAACATCCAGCTGCCGTCAGTCGCAGCATACCAATCCTGCCGTTGTCGGAATGTGGCATGGGAAGATTGTTAACTAGTTGGTGGATATATGAGGCCTGTGCTTATCTCTGGACGGACGCCATAATCTTGGTTGCTGTAGCTAGAATTAGTTAGTTTGCTTTGAAGTCTGTCTGTTGCTTTCCTCAATGTATGCCTGCCTTATCTATTGTTTCTCTGTCTTTGTGTTTGTCTCATTATTATTATGTTTGTTTCTATGACTATGGACGGGTGTTCAATGTGACAAACGTAAAAAAGGTACGAATGGGAATTAATAGCTTCACACTGCAGGAGATGTATCTGATGCGTATGGATTGTATTTTCATTGTAATTACATATTTGATGAAGATGTAAACGGAACGCGTCAGTTACGTCAGCCGTGTGGAGCTATTTATTCTTATTCTTGTTTCTTTTTGTTCGTTTGTTTGTTGTTTCTTTTTGTTTGTTTGTTTATTTATTCAAATCCGACTTTCTCTTGCCTTTCCCCATTCTGTCTCTCTTAGCATCCATACACCCCCCCCCCTCTCTTTCTCTCTCTCTCTCTCTCTCTCTCTCTCTCTCTCTCTCTCTCTCTCTCTCTCTCTCTCTCTCTCTCTCTCTCTCTCTATCTATCTATCTCTCTATCTCTCTATCTCTCTCTCTCTCTCTCTCTCTCTCTCAGAATCGTTGAAAATATAGACATGAATAAAAAAAGAGTGAAAGGGAACGAAATAAAAGACTAAAAGTAATAGGACAGCACGAGGAATGTGAAGATGAAAAGAAAAAAGATGAAAATAAAAGAGAAGTAAACATGAAAAAACAAGACAAAATAAAAGAAAGAAAGAGAAAAACAACGGAAACCAAAAAAAATAACAAATAAGAACCTTTAAAAGTTCAACAATGAAATTAAGGTCAACAACAGCAACATCAGAAAATAAACAACGTAAAACCAATAAAGTTTGCCAAATAAAAACAAAAAGAACTACATAGAAGCGGAGAGGCCGAGGAACAAGATACAACGGATGGAAGGAAGAAGATGAATTATCAAAAAAAAGGTTAGGAATAATATGATAACTGAGAGACAGAAGCGAGTAACAAGAGAATCATATTTAGACAAGAGAACAATGGAAGGTGTGAGAGGAAATGAAAGAGAAATTCAAGATACTTAGGTGAAAGAGAATAAGGAAAATGGCCAAGAACAAAATGCAAGAGATTTTTTTTTATAAAGATAAACCATGATTATAATTAATGCAAAAGTAGTCGATTATTCAGGACGAAGAGAGAGAGAATTACAAGAAGGCAGAGAAGGCGTCACGCTAGGACACCAGAAGGAAAGACAGAGTAAGAGGAATAAAACGAGGAAGAGGAAGATAAAAGAGAACAAAATGACTAAGAAGATGGAAGAAAGAAAGACACGAAGAAGACGGATAATGAAAGAAGAAAGGGAAGGTGAGCTCTAAGTCCACCAAAATACTGACAAAAACAACATACCAGATAAGAGAGGAACTATATATGTGGATCTGTATATGAATATGAATGAAGGAATAAGTAAAATAGAAGACAATAATGGTAACAAAAAATGACAATCAGGAAATTATACCAAAATATAAACCTCTGGAAAGAATATACAAAATATAAACATCTGGAAAAATAATATACAAAAATATAAAACATCTGGGAATAAATATATAGAAAAATATTTCAGAAAAAATAGAAAAACATTAAATTCCTCCACATAGAGAGAGCAAAACCGGAAGGCACGTCGAAAGGGCGAAGCAACACGTCACACAGACACGCGAGAGGGAAAGGGTTAGCCGTAGCTCCTGTG
>NW_020870144.1:521165-533665 GCF_003789085.1 Penaeus vannamei | reverse complement strand
ATTAACCTCTTCACAATTGCACAATACCAATCGAGAATGGCAAGATATTCATGAAACCCACTGAATGTTGCACGTCGGCCCAGAAACGTCTTCTTCCAAGTGGACAAAACATGACCATTATGGAAGTCGTGTTCATTCACCTGACTTGGAAGAGGAGGGAATAGTGATGATGGTAATAGTGATAATAATTACTATAATTATAATTATGATAATGATTATAATCGCCATAACCATAACGAGAATTATAATAGTACTAGTAATATTAGTAGTAGTAATGATAATAATAAAGTGTGACTCACAAGCTAAGACAACAGTGATCATGATTAACAGTCATACTGTACTATACATAACACGATATATATTGTCAATAATTTTCATAACTGACAATTAATGATAGAAATAGCAATAATTCCAATAATAATGATAGCAATAAAGATTAAAAGATGATTACAAAACTAAAAATAATACTGACTGTTGAAGGTAATGATTATAATACGATTAATGAAAATAGTGGATAACAATATACAATAATAATATTGATAATAAAAACATGATCATAGAGATCAAAGACAAATAATCATTGTAAATCAATACAACATTAATTTGACTACTAATATTTTTGTCAGTAAAGGATATATCCAAACTTTTTTGAATACCTTTGGTACGTCCATAATGATTCTCATAATTTAGGTTGTATATTTATATAATTGAGATGATATGAATATTGGCAATCATATTAGTATTAATATCTAATATTGTTACTCATGACGGTCATAATGAGAGCCCCCTAATCCTACATTATTACCGTTATAATATTTTTCACCTAAAGGCTAATAATAAACACAAAAAAATTTATTTCAGGAATGCAAGGACAAAAATGGTTTTGTTGTTGTTTGGTGTGTGTGTGTGTGTGTGTGTGTGTGTGTGTGTGTGTGTGTGTGTGTGTGTGTGTGTGTGTGTGTGTGTGTGTGTGTGTGTGTGTGTGTTTTTCTATCTATCCATGCGCGTGTATATTTAAGACGTATACTCGAAGGGTAACGGCGAAAAACATCCTAGAAATCTACCAATTTGCCCGACCCTTCCTTAATCCCATCTCCTTACCAAACGATCACTTTACCCTAGCCTCCAACCCTTCCTCACGAGGAATGCCGGCTTCAACCTTCTCAGAGCGACGTCGCCCATACCCAGGACCTTAAATGCCTTTCTGACCAACCGAACTTTCGGCTTCTTGAGAGGCCGTTGTCGGCGCTTAAGCATCACTTAAAGAGGCCATCTGAAAGCTCCTACGCTGGGCTTGAATACCCTTAGAAGTCGTGGCACCTCGTAACTCCTACGAGAGAAGTCTTTTTCCTTCGTGGTGCTTTGAGGGTCGTTGTGTTTACGGTCTTTAAAGGGTATATATAGAGTCGTAGTTCTTTGTATTGGTCTTCTGTATGCATTTTTCTTTTTATGTTCTCATGCAATTGTGATTTCCATTATCTTTATTATCAGCTTCAGAATGAGGAGAATTATGAGCATCATCATCACCAGCACCAACAAACAATAACAGATATAGTATCGTTATCATAATCATCATCGTCATCCTCATGCGATCTTGCAATTGTAGGTATTGTTATTGTTATTAACGTCATCATTATTATTAATGTTATCATCATTATTATTAACATTATTATTATATCTTCTGCTCTCTAATCTTGTTACTAGTATTATTATTATCGTTATTATCTTTTTTAATTATCATCATTATCAGTATTACTCTTGTTATTGATTTCATCATCATTGTTACTGTCATCATCATCATTATAATCATAAATTTTGACAAGGAAATTATCATGTTTATCATTATAATCATGATCATTATCATCATTATGGATATCATTATCATCAGCATTATATTTTTGCTGTTAAACATTCTGCTTTAATGTTAAAAATCCCTGCATTTCATTTCCATTTTCATAAGAATTACGTACTGTGGCTTTCGGTTTGATATTTAATTCGTGAAATGAAAGGAAAATTGAACTTTGCCTTGTACTGTATATCCGCGGCCCATTATTTCATTATGAAACGGTAGTACTGTAGGCGAATTTTATTGATATTACAAACACAGCACTGATACTGTGCTATTTGCATTGATATTACATAATATACATCGCTATTACACAGTCTGCATTGGTATTACTGGATCTACATACATTATTCGATTCCAGTAGTTTTCAAATGAGCAGAAACACACAAATCCTGGTACTGTTAAATGCCGACTTTTTTTTTTTTTTTTTTCAACTGATCACACGCTTAGATGAATAGGTCAATGGAAGCATTGCAATAAATTCTTACGTGAGATTTGTACAAATTATCGTATGTAATTGACAAAAAAGCACACAAACTCAAAAACAACAAAAATGTATCTAAAAACCGGCGTAACAAAGACATTGATTATATATATTATATTTATATATATTTTTTTTTTATATTAAAATGGATTACTGTTTAATTCCTATATATTTATTTTTCACTCTTCTGTTTCTGTCTGTGTATTGATCGTTGTTATCATTTCCATTTCTCATTACTTATCCATTTTTATGTGTACCTTTAAAAAATTGATAAGATCTTAGAAGCAATTCTTTTGTTGCACCTTTTAGAGTAAAGAATGTTATAACCATGTTTGTTATTGCTATTTCACATTATCTTTTTTCCCCTCCTCCCCGTATTCTTCTAACTCCTTACTCAGGTCCTCAGCCGTGTCCTCGCACCTCACCATCAGCAGCTTCTCGATGTCTAATGACGAGACATAATGGCTGAGACGGACAAAAAAAAAAAAAAAAAAAAAAAAAAAAAAAAAAAAAAGTCATACACACAGACTAGATCAGCCATTGACAGTCTACAGTATAGCATGCCCTAAGACATCTACCTCCTGATCACGGTCCTCACCATAGCCCAGAGGATCCTTAAGCAGGGTAGAAGAAGAATCATTAACTGGGTCCAAAGCCACATAGGCACCCAAGGGAATGAGCCAGCTGACAAACTAGCCGAAAAGGGCAGGAGCATGCCCCCAAATCCCATGATCGTCAACCCAAGCCAAAGTTCCAAAGCTACAACGCTTGTTGTTTGACGGACGCACTGAGAAAATACCACGAACTCGCTCTCAGGTGCCATAGGCTATGAGCCACTGGCTCATATATAAAAAGAGGTACCAAAGACATACTGTACAAATTAAGACTAGGTTACCCAATCGCCTGGCAAATACTTGATGACGTGGTTGTCAGGGAATGTAAGCACTGCGGCGAGCTGAACGCCACCCTGTTACATTACTTGCAGAATTGCGAACACACAATTTCTGAGACAGGGACCACCCACCACAGCCGCCGGGCTGGTAAAAAGGGTGTGCCACATGCTTACGCCGTGGCAGCTGGATCACTTACTTGTAATCCAGCCTCCACGCTATGCATACGGTTCAAAGAAAACACATGAGTCAACTAGAAATGGCTGACACAGGCCGGGCCACTCTAGAGAAAAGGCCCGGGCGAAGTTAGACTGCAAATCTAACTGAACTGAACTGAGCCCGATAACAGCAGCAGCAACTCCGCCGTCGGGGAGCCTCCCTGGCTTCCCCGTCGATCTCCTTTCATATCCAGCACCCAGCTGTACCTGTGGGAACTCACACCCACACCAGTCACTCCCCAAAAAGATAACTTAGACCAGTCAAATGGTGGATGCAAAGCCTTCCACCATACCACCACCCATCACGTAGTCATTGTCACACCATTGTAATCATAACAATCATCACATCATCACATCACCATCGTCATCAGTATCACCATCACTATCATGATTATCGTTTTACGCATTAGTCCTACTTTCATCCTCTCTTTTTTAAATGAGTTGTATTTCTCCTTCCAATTAATTATCATGATCATCTATTTCTTTCAAACATCGGTCATATCATTCCACTTTTCATCGCAATTAATTTTAAAATCTCGTTTAAATCTTGCTAAATATATCACCGAATTCAATGATATTCATGATTCCTCTACACGCCTGTTGCCTCTCGGCTAAAGTGACGTTATCAAGGGCATAATTAGAATATGCATCATTATGGTATAACTATCGATCATCCTTTATGATAAGTGTTTTAGAATGCAATTTGTTATTTCTGTTAATACTGTCATCAGCATTATTATCTTTGTCTTCGTAATTTGCAGAATAATAAGAGTAATAATAATGAACATTATGATGATGATGAAGACGATGATAACCATGATAATCATGATCATAATGATAGTGATAATGGTTAATAATAATAACAGTAACAGCAATGAAACAATAATAACGATAATAATGATGAAAATAATAATAATAAATAATATCATGATACATTGATGATAATAATCATAATTGTAATCAGAATCAGAATGTTGCGAATATTAATAGTAACAATAAAAGTGTAATGTAATAATCATTATCATTATTATTACTATTATCAGCATTATTATTATAATCAATATATATTTTTATTTTACCATTATTATTGTATTATATTATGATTGTTACTATTATTATTATTATTATTTCTTATTATTATCAGTATTACTATTATCATTTTCACTATTACTTTCACTACAATTGATTTATCATTATTATTACTCTTATTATCATTATTACAATTATTATCCTCTTTATCACAATCATTCCAATTATTCTTATCATCATTATTATTAGCATTATCATTGTGATGATAATGATAAGAATAGTAATACAGTAATGGAAATTATTATTACTATTATTTTTATCATTATTATTATCATTATATTATTATTATCATTATTAACATCATCATTATCTTCATTTCCTTATTTTTCTCTCCGTCTGCTCTTCTATTTTTATGCCAGACAGTTCATACTTAGGCCGCCTAGTACTTTTCTTCTACCTCTTTTTAATAATTTATTTTTTAGTATTCTTCCTTTTCCTCCATCTATTCTGCAACTTCGCCTGCTCCTTCCTTTATCTTATTTCGCCTCTTCTCCACCATTATTTTCTTTTCCTTTTTTTTCTTTCTTAACATCTGTTTCATCTTGCTGTATATTTCATTGCCTTCCTAGTCTTCTCCATCTTTTTCAATTTCCTTTAACACATCATCTTCATTTCCTTTTTCCTTATCTTCATTATTCTCTTTTCCCTCCTTCTCCACCTCACTACTTCATCGTTCTTCCGTTTTTCTCTCTCTTTCTGCTTCTTTACATTTATCTTCCTCTTCCACTACTTCACCTCTCCAATTCATTAACTTCCTTTTCCCTGATTCTTAATCTTTACCTTCTTCCTCTTCCACAACTTCACTCCCCCCACTTCATTAACTTCTCTTCCCTCTTCTTCCATCTTCCAAACTCCTTTTCCCTCCTCCTCCTCCTCCTCTTCCCTATCTCTCCCTCCTTATCGTTCCAATTCCCTCTCCAGCTTCTCCGTTCTCTCCATCCTCCTTCCATCGCAGCAACTTCGAGCCCAAGACGAAAGAGGAACCGATGCCAAGGAGGATCAAGCGGGGAGATCTGTCAGAGATAAATGCGCGTCTCTTTCTCTTCCTTCCAGCCGAGGAAGTTGAGGGGAGGACCTGTTACACCGGAGGATTTCTTTGTCCTTATAATGAGCTTACCAAATGATTTATTATTTTTGTGAGGACTTCATTATATATATATATATATATATATATATATATATATATATATATATATATATATATATATATATATAATATATATATACACACGCGCACACACTTTGTACACACACACACACACACACACACACACACACACACACACACACACACACACACACACACACACACACACACACACACACAAATATATATAAATATATAAATACTTTTCTTTTTGTACTTGGAAGGGGGATTTAGGGATGGTTCACAATTTTCAACATTTTCGCAAGCGTACAAACCGTACGCTAAGGGGGAGGAGGTCAGGTTTTTTTTTTTTTTTTTTTTTTTTTTTAAGCAGAAACATATCGATCGTTGAATCACCTCGTAAACATCAACATTTTCGAATATACTTTTTGGGGGGAGGGGGGGTATCCAAAAAGTGTTATGTACCCTTTGTAAAAATGTTGAAAACTGTGTACCACCCCTTTCTATAAAATGTTTATGTTTTGGATAATTTGAGAGCTTTGGCATGTCATGAATCCCGTCTTTTTCGTTCTTATCTTCAAGGAAAGTTGGTAAGAACCTGTTTCAACAACATATCTCTTTGTTCCTGTGGTTGTTTTACGCGTCTTTTTGGCCTTTTCTTTTTGTTGGTAAGGGTGAAATAAGAAATAAGAAATAAGATAAGATAAGATAAAATAAGATAAGAAATAAGAGAGAGAGAGAGATAAATAATAATAATAAAATAATAAATAATAATAATAATAATAATAATAATAAGATAATAAAAAAATAATAATAATAATAAATAATAATAATAATAATAATAAATAATAAATAATAAATAATAAGATAGATAAATAATAAGATAAAATAAGATAAGAAAGAAGAGAGAGAGAGAGAGAGAGAGAGAGAGAGAGAGAGAGAGAGAGAGAGAGAGAGAGAGAGAGAGAGAGAGAGAGAGAGAGAGATAAAGATTGAAGAGCAAAGAGCACAAATAGATTAAAAAAAAAAAAAAAAAAACTGCAGAAAAGAAGAGAAGCGGGAGAGAGAACATCTGAACAAATTGTCCACTTTATATAGTTAATGGTCAGAGCGTCGCAAAGCAATTCGCGACGCCGGCATCCTCCAACAAGGGAATCCCGATTTTCACTGCATTCCCAGAAGACAAATAAAACTGCATGGATTACCAAGTCACTAATGGTGTGCGTTAGTAACAGGTACATTAGTGATACGCACAAATTACCAGTCTCCACGGCATTAATGTTTGTTTGCTTCTCTTATACATTCAAAAATAAAGCAGTGGCAAAACAGAGAAAATACAAGTCGCAGAACTAAAACTGAGGCAAATAGAAGAAGACGAACAAATCATCCAAAGAAGTTTAAGGACAAAGAATTCCTTCGAAGTAACAGGTTCTTCTTCTCAACTTCCTTGAGTAGAAGAAAGAGAAAGGGACGCGCATTTATCTCTGACAGATCTCCCCGCTTGATCCTCCTTGGCACGGGGCTCTCTTGCGTCTTGGGCTCGAAGTTGCTGAGGAGGAAGGAGGAAGGAAAGCACAGACTGGTTGAATTGTGTTGGGGGGAGTATGGAAGGGAAAGAAAAGGAGGAAAAGGTGAAGTAGAGGAAGGGGAGGGATAAAAGGAGGAAGGTGGAGAAGGGGATGAAGAGGAGATGGGGAAGAAAAGGAGGAGGGGATGAGGAGCGGGAGATTAGGAGGGTAGGGGATGATGCGGAAGAGGGGAGTGAATGATGGGGAAGGAATGCGGAGTAAAAGCATTATTTTTATCATCATTTTTGGTCTATTATCATCATCATCATCATCATCATCATCATCATCATACCATTATAATATCATCATTAATAGTACTGCAATTATCAAAAGCAATAGAAGCAGCAACAGCAGCATCAGCATTGATGTAGTAGTAGTAGCAGCAGTAGTCGTGTAGTAGTACTAATACTAATAGTAGTAGAGAAATGATAGTAATAATAGTAAAAGTAACAATGATAAAAGTGATAACATCCACAGTATCAACAACAACCAATATAACAAAGTGACGGGGAAAGGAATAAAAAGAGAGAGAGGGCATGGAAGTACGGGAGGCCTCTAAGTCCAGGAGATTATCAAGGGAAGTTTATGTAATACTCTTGTCTCAGAAGACTTAGCTCCATGAGAGAGGGTCAGGGCTAGAGGCCTCCGGCTGTATGGACAAAGGCAGGTCTCGATTTTATTGTGGAGAAGAGAAAGGGGAGAGCGAGAGGAAGCGAAGGAGGAGGAAGAGAAGAAGAAATGGAATAGAGAATGACATGATTCATATGATGGGGAAACATTTATGAAAGAAAATGAGGGACGAGAGAGAGAGAAAGAAAGAGAGAGAGAGAAAGAAAGAGAGAGAGAGAGGGGGGGGGAGTGGTAGGGAGAGCGAGATTAAGGGGAGTGAGAGAGAGAGGGAAGAGGGAGTGAGGGAGAGAGAGAAATCTTCATTTATATAGTGTTTGCTCCTTAACACAGAAATTCGGAATCAGTAATTCATACTTTCTTCGAAGGGCCATTTGCATTCGCAAAAGAAAAGTATTTTAAATGAATTCCAGTGAGAAATAAATTCATAAAATGAATTAGATTTTTTTCATGGCATTTTAGAAGTCGAATTTCGCTCTTTAAGGGCAAGAGAAAGGTAGAATCTTTCTCGCTGATTAAAACTAATCCTTTACGCATCCCTTTACAGTTAATATTCCTGCGTCTCAAGAACTGCATTTAACCAATCTCATTACTTTTATTGCCACTCTATGTTACGAAATAATGATGCAACATTCCTACAAGTCCCTTAACATTTTTAAATATTTGAAGCTTGTAGCCCAGCATTTACCTTTAGTTCATTAAGACGAAGTAGATTTACATTTAGAATGAATGGAAATGAAGTTCATTCACAGCTAAAGCCCTTGCCAAACATGTTTCGAAATCCGTCTCGAGCACCCAAAGGGGATGACCCTTGAAAGAGTACGATTCTAAAGCCATATTATTTACCATTACTACTGATTGCAGATTACACATTCCGAAGTGATAGTCAGGATTGCCACAAATGTAATACATCAGTTACCAATACCATTACAATAAATAAAAATAAATAAATTAGCACTCCAGTAGCAAACCAATACATCAGCTACTAACACCACGAACAACAAAGAAAAACACCCCCAATACTAGACAATATATCAGTTACCAATACAACTGGCCGGCACCATTACCACCACCTACCATTAGTCCCGCCAGAGTCAGAGAGCCACCAGTACTGACAAGCCCGAACAGACCACCGCCTGCTACGGTTGTATTTGCATGTTATTGTAACTCACACGTGCACTGTAGCTGGCAGCTGTTGTTTTCCTCCAACGCTTTCGACTGGTGGTAAAGTGGACACACATTGTTCGCACTTTAAAGCAGTTTATCAGCTTTGGGACGTAGGAATGGAAATTTGGTTGGAACTTGTTATGGACAGGCGAGGAGTATTTTTTTCCAGTGGTATTCTTTGATCTGTTGAAAAAGAGAGAAATTCATTGATATTTAATGGGATTTAATGTTTAACAATTATTGCAAATACGCTTGTTCGAGGGAATTACAGAGTGAGTGAGTGAGTGAATGAGTGAGTAAAAGTGAGTGAGAGATCGAAAGAGAATGTGTGTGTGTGTGTGTGTGTGTGTGTGTGTGTGTGTGTGTGTGTGTGTGTGTGTGTGTGTGTGTGTGTGTGTGTGTGTGTCTGTTTCTCTCTCTCTCGTTTGTATGTCTGTCTGTCTCTCTCTCTCTCTCTCTCTCTCTCTCTCTCTCTCTCTCTCTCTCTCTCTCTCTCTCTCTCTCTCTCTCTCTCCTCTCTCTCTTTCTTTCTCTCTCTCCGTCTTCCTCATTCTCACTTTCCCTCTCTCTCGTACAAATTCAAGGACCATCGTGTCCCTATGGCTCCAGCTAATTACTAAGCCCTTGTCATAATTAACGTAAACACAATGCAACTGGAAAACAATCTAGACTTCATCCCATTGTTAGGCAATTAGGAATCTGCCCAGTATGAATAATGTCATTAAGCTTGATAACTTTTTTAATGTAAAGGGTGCTTGGTCTGTCTAAAAAAAAAAAAAAAAAAAATAAAAAATAAAAAAAAATCAGCAGTAGAAGTAGCAGTAGTTGTAGGAGAAAATGAAGCAGGAGAAAAATAACTATGTATACAAATGTATGACGAAAAACAGAAACAAGGGCAGAGCAAGCGGAAGAGAAATGATCCAATAACATAAAAATAAACAGCTGTTACTTCTTTCCATCGCACTTGAGAAAGACTGTTCGAAAAGTTATAATTGCCATGTTTGCAAGAAGTTAATTGAAGTCATTAAGAAACCTTATACTCCAGATATCCAAGAAGATGCAGGCAATTGCTGAGTGTAGATTTTCCAAGGGTAGCAAAATGTGTTGGAATTAATGCAGTAATTTACAGAAGCGAGGATAAGGCATGGTAATTATAATAAAAATGTTTTGCTTAATCTAACTTCAAAGGTTTGAAAAAAATGGGGTTGAAATAATACATGTGTGCATTTGAGGGGGAAATGGTTGATCAAAATGGATCAGCGGCTGAAATAATAATAAGAATAAAAATATTGATAGAGTATTAAAAAGGTTTTACCAGGGTAATGATTATGATATTCGCATGATAGCTGTTGTGAATTCTGATAAAAAAGAAAGATATAAATAGTCAACATGCATATCTTGATTTCAGTGATAACAAAGGCAGGAAAGAATCAATACTCTACGCTGCTACGAAAATAGAATCAGACAATAAATACACCGTTGCTATAATGGGACGTGATAGCAACTAAGACAAAAAACAAAATAATAAGATGAAATAAAGAAATGACACACATACACACAGGTGGATATCATAACAGATCTCAAACAACAAAAGCCAAATGGTATCTTTATCAAGAAGTAGCAGAACACAGACCAGTTTAAATCAAAACCCAAGCTTCTCGACTTGGATTGATTATGGTCTCCCTAAAGTGCACTAATAAAATATTCAAGTAAGACCCATTGTTCCCTCGACTAGCACCATTAACTATAACTATGATTTATTTTGCGTTTACTTTTTACGAATGTCCTCCTTCAACTTACCAAATTTGGCTTAACATAGCTTCAAAAATTACTTGATCTTGCAGCGCATCACTCTAATTCTAACCTAACCTAACTTAACCCAAACAGACAGTGGCTATGGGCGCCGCACCTGGCCCCTTCTACGCCATTGCATTTTTCTGCCACTATGAAAATAAATGCCTTGAACAATTCCCGCCAGAATTTAAACCTGTCCACTTTCGACGTTACGTTGATGACGCTCGTTCTTTTCATACATGCTTCATAGGTAATCAGTTACTGAACAATCTCAGCTCCAAGCAATCAAGTATCAGATTCACCTGTGAAACAATAAAAGTACCAACTGTCTTTTATAGATACTGGTGATAATGGCCTCTTCCTTACTAGCATTTATAAACCAAGCTTCACTGACCTCGGTTTCTACTCCCTTAGCTTTACTAATTAATATATAAAATAATTAGTATAAAAACAATAATTACTAGAACCTATAATATTTTTAGTAATTTGTCCACATTCAGCGATGAAACGATAAAAAAAAGAAAAAAAAATGCATAAAGAAAATAATAATACAAGTTATTGTATAAACTGTTAAAAGGAATCATATAAATGCGAAAGTACTATATAATGGTAAATTGCTTCCCTTTCAAACAATCTAGAAATGCCCCTTAAATATATATTCTCTTGTAGTATATTTATTTACCTGCCCTTACTGCTAAGCCAGGTACATGGGTTCAATTTCACAATGGTTACGTCACCGAATATTGGAACTAAGCATTACGACCCGGCCTCCCGTTGAGAAGACCATCCTTCTCGGCTCTATCGGCCGGTTTGTTAGAATTGTGCGAGGCCCGACCCAAAGAATATTCGAATACTTGACATACATAAATAAAGAAATAAATGAATATTTATCAGTCTAGACATGCATATCAACCCGGCAAATAGATAGTTAAATGTATATCTGTCAGATATATAGACAGATGTGCCTTTTTTTCTGCATATGTATTTATGAAAATTCATTGGGTCGGGCCTGGCACAATTTTAACAAACCTGCTGTATGAGAGCACTCCTACTAACACATCTTTTTCCAACACGTATTTTAATGTTCTTTAGTCCCATTTCTCCCTCCAAGACCTCATTATAACGAAATCCCCATTACAGAAAATGAACTCTCCATCTTCACCGCGATCACGTTGTTCTCTCATTAGACTTGTTTTACACACTAATAGCACCCTTATACGTTAAGTTACATATCCTCAATATTTTTTTCTATCTTACATATGTATATACTTATATTATGTGCATATATGCTGATTTGTAATAAATTCTCACATGTCTGTATTATGTCCTTGTTTTTATACACATTGGATTATTTTTACATATTGATATTCACTAAATGTAAAATTAAAATCAAAACTACCACTTCCATTGCCTAATTGGTTTCTGATTTTTGGTTCATTGTTACAGCACTGGTGATGAAATGCTGTCTTCGAAACGTTGCGAATAAACATAATATTTTCTATGGCTTTGATAATGTACTTTATCGCTCTAAGCTGTGTATATGTGTATTATATTTATACATATAATATATGTAATTTTAACTTCATGAGAGTTAGACATGTGGCTCAAAAAAAAAAAAAAAAAAAAAATCTCATTCTGCGAAGCTGGTAAAAATGAAACTAGCCACAATGAGAATTGAGAATAAGCGTGACGTTCGAACTCTTCTCGAG
>NW_020870144.1:511165-513665 GCF_003789085.1 Penaeus vannamei | reverse complement strand
GTGCCATGCTGACCCTCCAAGTTTCTTTTCTTTAAAATACAGGAAGATACTTTTTTTTCATACACGTCATTGATTTTAGCTTTTTTGAAACCATGCAAAACCTTGGATTTTTGGGGGACTTTCTCTGGTTGTAATGTCTTCCCAAAAGTGACTCATTTTGAGTTGCTGACAGAGCAACTTTCTCTTTCCTTTCCCCAGATTTCTCTCTTGCAATTGTGCAACTGGTGAAAGTATTTGATAATAATTCTCTTAAAGTTATTCTTGCATCAAGTTAATGAAAATGTTACTTCCATTTTTGGTGAAACCTACATCCTCCTCCATTTCACGTGGTTCTACAACGATGATAGATTAGAAATGATGGAAGGAAGAGCACATGTCTTACGGGAAGAGCTAGAAATGAGGTTGCACCGGATGGCATGGTCGAAACGTCAGGCTATGTTACGGACGGTATGCCTTAGTAATCAAAGATTGGCTTCCCAAGTAAACCAAAACACAAAACAACTCGCCATAGTACCCACTCGAGAACCCATGCAAGAGATAATGCCTGGTCAGCAAAGTAGAATATGCGTTATACCACTGAGTTGTCTGGGGAGGGTTCGATACCTTGTTTGTCCATCCAGTAATTATTAATATGATCTATATACACTTGTGAGAGAAAAAATGCATTTGCTTTACTAACGGCCCCAAGGTATATATTTGATATATCATACCAATATTTACATAATGTACACTATTTTGTAATTTTACTGATACTAAGCAGTAATTCAAAAGTAACCTTCAATATTAAAATATAGCACCAATTGATTGAATGCCAGTTGTCTCGTTCTGCTGCAGAACTGGGGGGGGGGGGGGCAACATGGACTAGTCCAGGATGCAAAAAATGAGGGTCTGAATAATAAAAGTAATCATGTCCAACTTGGTCAACCAGTTGGACGAGGAGATCGAAAGCAGAATAGGACTGTTAAAGTCATGCTGACCACTTTAAAAGTAGACACGTCAAATTTAAGTTTTCTCTTTTGTTCCCTAAAATTCAAAACCCCCAGTAGTGGCAGTGACACCACATAAAATTTTCATGATCTTGACAAATATACAACAGTAGTTTGGTGGAAATCTATTTTTAGTTTATATATGACAAGAAACGAGATTCTGGTGACAATTTCTTTTTTTTTTTTTTTTTACGTTGTGTCATTGTTGGGATTTAAAATTCTCACGTTCGTCGATACAACGGTATAAGTTTCTAATTCTTACATTTTTACTATTGTCATTAGAATTATTGTTATTACTATTGTTGCTGTTCTTGTATCTTTATTATTGTTGCTTTTTTAACTACTGATTATCATTAATGTTGCTAGTGCAATTATTATCATTACTTTGTGCTCAAATAGTTGCAAATATCTGATTTTATATAAACCAAACTCTCCGAACATCATGCCCAGAGATGAAATATTCATGTAATCCAACCGTATGATTGTGTATTATTTAATTTTAATTTACATCACTTTGCCCTCGTCACATGCATACAGAAAGGAATGGTGTATTGATGAATGAAGAAAAAAATATGATTGGTTAGAAAAAAATCGGATATTACATACACTAAAGACTAACATCTCGCTTTCCCGTGCTGTGATGATATGATTTGGGTAAAGTCACGTCAGTAACATAATATACTAAATCGAAATTAGTGTAACATGACGACAGCAGCGATTATGACGTCGAGAACATCTGACTCTATGAAGACGACGCTAAGCGATGTCTATACAATTCAGCCTTATAGCACTCGTGATTCTTTCCCTCCATCTTTTCTTCGTCCTGGTTACTAGGTATACCCACTAACAATCTCTATAGTACAACGCCACATCATCAAATCGGTTAAATGCAGTCACTATGACGCTAGAAATGAAAGGTTGCTAACGTACCTCGTTATGAAGCAACTTAAGAAAGGACTTGTTGCGCTCCGTTGCCTCAGATCCAAATCCAGGGCTTCGACTCTGCTTTGGACAGGCGTATAAGCACGGGGAATATGTATGTTGCTTAAATAATCTCTCGAGAATATGAGAGGGGAAATAGGTTCGGAGGGAAGGAGGAATCAAGGGGGAGGGAGAGAAAGATATAGAGAAACAGTATATATTGAGAGAGAAAAGAAAGATAGTGTTGAAAAGTGAGAAGGGGTGGAAAGAGAGACAGAGACACACGCGCAGAAGAAAATGAGACAAAACGAGAAGGAAAGAGGGGAATAAAAAGAAAGCGGGGAAAAGAAAGAAATGAACAGAGACAGAAGGAGAAAGAAAGAAAGAAAATAAAAACGAAAAAGCAACTCAACCTATGGGACACACGACCCCTTGGGAACCTCCACGTGCTCGCTCCACCGAAAATTCCCACGAGCAGTTGCGACGCTGAGCCTGTTCGAAAGTTTAGATGCGTTCAGGGGGACTTTTGTCGCGGAGTTTTATTGCTTCATCATTTACTTCAAAGGTGATGGCGGCGCGCGTTTGTCTGCTGC
>NW_020870144.1:488665-491165 GCF_003789085.1 Penaeus vannamei | reverse complement strand
TTGTTAATATCTATGTTGCTATATATATCACTCATGATTGCATTATGCCTATTTAACAATAAATTTATTTTGCTGTCGAGCTTTTCATTATAGATTTTATATTGGAAATAGAGATTTGTGAAAGATAATATTTAAAGAAAAAAATGCAGGCATGTTTAAAGGGAACTGTAAAGGAGGTAATATTAAAAGAATAAACAATAGAAAAAAAAAACCAGAGCAGCACGAAAATGCCAGAAACAAAGTGGCGCATTTTAAAATCACACCGTGGCAAATAAATAGATAATAACATTTCTCAGGATGCAAATTCAATTCCATCAGAACATGTATCCCACACCGTGCTGCAGTTGTCAACACTACCTCTGCATCAATTTATATTTCTGCATACCATAATTCAGGATTCCATTCTTTTATCTGCTTATTCATTTGTTTTGCCTCTCCCCTTCCTTATCCTTCCCACCCAATCAGCTTTTCATTATAGAGCATTATCTTACACTCAGCAGATTTAATACCTTGCAAATGCTAGCCTCGACAACGAAGCGAAACGGAATGACCGATGCAGTCTGCAAACTACCCTGTCCATGCACGACTGGACTAAGAAAGGAACCATTATTCGCATATGCTCAGGGGTGTTATCGCCGAATATTACTTTGGGATTAAACAATATATCTTCTACAATATCACATTCTGAGTCGGTTATCTCCTTTTCGGCAGTGAGAGAGAAACAAGGAGAATAGTTCTTGTATAAATTAACAGCGCGAAAGGAAATGAAAGAAATGGATTTGTTAATGAGTTACGGCGTACACGACTCGCAATTTTATGGATTCGCGAACACCCTTCTTAGCGGAGATGGTAATGTGCTTTCACGCATAAGGGTTCCTGTTTCCCTTCTGGTGGGACGTCTGAAGCTTATCTAGATGAGAGCAGTGGTAATCGCCATCATGGTCATCGTCATCCTCATCCTTATCTTTATTATCAACTTCATTATGGTTATTTTATTATCATTACATTATTTACTAGTTTTTTATTGTCATTGTCATTATCATAAGTAGTAGTACTATTATTATGATAATTATATCATCATCATCATCATTACTGTCTTTATAATGATAATGAAATAATAAGGATAATGCCAATAATAATTAATAATATTAATAATATGCAAATAATAATATGATATAATAATAATTACTATATAATAATATATAATAATAATATGATAATTAATAATATGATACTAATAACAATAATAACAATAATAATATAATAATAAAATAAAAATAATAATAATAATAATAATAATAATAATAATAATAATGATTAAGAATAATAATAATAAATAATAATAATAATAATAATGATAATAATATAATAGTAATATAATGATGATAATAATAAGAATTTGATAAAGATATAATGATAATAAAATCTTCAGTATAATTTTTTTTATCATTCTTAATTATCATTATTATTATTATTATTATCATCATCATTACTATCAATCATTATTATCAATATCATTATTATCATTACTGTTATGATTTTTTCTATTATCACACACACACACACACACACACACACACACACACACACACACACACACACACACACACACACACACACACACACACACATACATATGCAGAACGTGAGCCAAAATTTCAGATTGCAATATGTCTTACAAGTCGACAAGATACATAACCTGATATTCTGTATATATACCAAGATTTTTTATTGATCCTAAACAAAAATCAACTGTGAAAATATGATTCGCGAAACATCTGCGCATTTATGGCCTGTATTTACTGCCTCGCGCTGATCGAACATGGACCAGACATAAAACAATAATCAGGGAATAAACCCAAGTCAAGAAGCAGGCCAGACGCCAAACAAGATCAGAAAGAATGAGACAAGAAAAGAAAAGTTTTTGACTCACTCCTAGCTCACTTCTTCAAGATCCCACTGATAAGACAGCGACACAGATAAGACAGCGACGAGTCATTCCCTCCGGTGCAGCTTCCTTATCGGCGTCGTCTATCGCAGTGTCGCGGCCGCCGCCCCTCGCGAACTGTCCCCGACTGCGAATTGCTTTTAACGCCTCTCTTCGCCTCTGGATAATTGCAATCGGCTGTGCAGAGTGGACTCGGCTGGCGGCGGCTGGAAGTGGATGCAGGGTTCAAATTTTATGTGGCTGTCGTGGAGTATAGTCAGCTATAACGGGAGAGTCTAATGCTCACTCGACTCTGGCAATGGGACTGAACTGTTTGCTGGATGCTTTGAGTATGTTTGGGTTAGTGTTTGTCTATTATATGTAAACATCTTTTGTTGCTGTAGTGGCCATGTCAATATTTAGAGTAATTTAACATTAGACGAGTATTGTTCTATGATTCATCGTCGCGTCGCGTCGTCTGCGTCTCTCTCTCTCTCTCTCTCTCTCTCTCTCTCTCTCTCTCTCTCTCTCTCTCTCTCATCTCTCATCCTATCTCTATTGCTATCTATTGTA
>NW_020870144.1:471165-473665 GCF_003789085.1 Penaeus vannamei | reverse complement strand
CATACATATATATATATATATATATATATATATATATATATATATATATGTGTGTGTGTGTGTGTGTGTGTTGTGTGTGTGTGTGTGTGTGTGTATGTATGTGTATTTATGTATATGTATTTAAGATTTTATATTTACACACACACACACACACACACACACACACACCACACACACACACACACACACACATATATATATATATATACATATATATATATATATATAATATATATATATATATATATATATATATATATATATATATGTAGTATGCATATTTGTGTATATGTAAATGTATGTCTTTATATATATATATATATATATATATATATATATATATATATATATATATATATATATATATATATATATATATATATATATATATATATATATATATATATATAATATATATATATATATAATATATAAGGAAATAAAAAGGTTCGGTGGAGTATGAATGATGTGTGAATGTTAATTGGGAAAACTACCCAGTCACTAAAATAAGCTTGGATGTATGCGCGAGCGGATGAATTTATTTGTTTAAATATGCATTACACATTAAGACTTTGTCAGTGGTGACATTTCATCGTAATTTAGACACATGGAAATGATAAACGAATGGGCATGTAATTACCGAGTGAGAAACAATGCTGGGGAGTGGTTACCTGTGGGCAGCATAAGCACGGCGAGGAAAATGTCTTACTGCCCTGATTGCCTGGCCAAGAGGACTAGATGGCTTGCTCTCGCGGGTGATTGAAAAGACAATCTTTACTACATTCCCTCCATTCACAATTCCTCGGTAAGCTATATCATTGCAATATAGCGATATAATGGGTACATAAGTGAACTTGCATTATATGGGCGAGGTAGATTGGCCCGACAAACGCTTTACGTACCCTCCTTTGGTGCTTTCATGGACCTTGGGTGCCGCCCATCATCGCCACGAAGCACCGGCAGAGAGCACGTGTGCGGACGAATACGAAGCACGTGCGTGGGCGAATTCAGTATACGTGCATGTGCTAGTACGAACGCGGACAGGCGCTAATCGCGTGCCTGAGTAGGCGTGTGGCACGTGTGAACCGGTACAAAAGCGCATAATGCACGGCCCACTGACGAAGCTCTGTCGGCCCTGCACGCGCTGTCGGTGGCTCCAGAGACGTCGACGCAAGTAAGCCCTCGTCCTTTCCGCGTCGCCCGTGGAAGCAAGGAAACACACCAGACGAACTGCAAGACATAAACAGTGTGTAAAAAGTGTTTGGTGACTGTCCCAGTGTTATTAGTGTGTTACCACTCGTGTCATTTTTTTTTTTTTTTTTTTCTTGGCTACAGCAACGGAATTCGTCGAAGAAGACAGTTTCGGCAGTATTAAGAAACAGATTAAGAATGCATTATATGTTATAGTAATGTGTAAAGAAGGGAAATTGAAAAGGTTAAAAGGAAGGGATTGATTACTTAATATTAAACTATTTAACGGCAAGATATTGATAGAATGGAGGCGACTCTCGTATTTGTTTTTGTTTCATTCATAGGTGATTATTGTCATTCAATTAGTATGTAAAGGGAGGATGTAATGTAAACCTTAGCTTGGAGTTTAAATTCCATTAGTATTCTTTGTTTATTCAACTAATATTTATTTTTGTTTTACATTGTGAAATGACACATCTATTATTAGTTCATGGAATAAAAAGTTAATGGCAAAGCATTTTTCTATGTAAAGAGGAATGAATTCATTCCACTCTACAAGACTTGAAACCTTTTGGTCATGTTACCCATGTTAAGGGGATTGTCTCTATTTTATTATTTCTTTTCCATTTTTCCATTTTTCTTGCCGATTTCCATGAAACGCTTTTATTTAGACCCTAACCTGATCTCTGTGGTAGATTTTTTTTCGAAATCGGCCGAACAGTTTTTGAGTCATAGTCAGACAAAAACAAACAAGCAAATAAAAAAAAACAGAAGAAACATTTGAAAATTGTTTAAAGCAGAATATTTGTATATATATATATATATATATATATATATATATATATATATATATATATATATATATATATATAAGAATTCACAGTCATTCTGATCGTTTTATTTTACAGAATCATCCTTATTCTAGGGAATGTAGGAAGCACTTTTTTCGATTTCGACTAGAAATATCTTACCGTCGACTAGCAGGAGTCCGAAAAAGACTTTTTTCATATATATATCACTTTTACAAGAAGCAGATAAAAAATCGAAAAATCCGCTTCCTACATTCCCAGATATTTTATTCATCTACAAAATGAACCATAATACGTTTATTTTGGACTAAATTTGCTTCTAGAACAGAATTTCTGCGTAAATAAGTATACTTCCAAGATAACGGTCTGTGATTTTTTTTTTTTTTTATCATTTCATCATTTTTTGTATGGAAAAATGAAAGAGAGAAGCATAATCTTCCTTTACCATAATTGTCTATCATGTACCTGCATTCCAAGCCTTTCGGACATTGCCAGCACGT
>NW_020870144.1:391165-393665 GCF_003789085.1 Penaeus vannamei | reverse complement strand
TGGTTTACTTCTTTATAGCACCACTTTTCTATATTTCCTCTCCTTGGTTAGTTCTTTGATCTTATCGAATCTCGAATGTTGGTTGATGTGTTCTACATAATTTTTCTTTGCCCTTACATTGATCATTGAGCCACTGTTCCTTCCTTCTTTTGCATTCTTGGCGTATCACTGATTTTATTCCTGTGTTGCGTTTGCTTCTTCCATCATGTATAAATACGATCTCCGGCTCTACGGTTTCTTCCGTCTACCTCTAACTTCAGGTAAAAACTCCTCTTTCAGACTTCTTCAAGAATGTTACATTGTCCCTGAGTATCAACAATGGTTGTGTCCAAATTCAGAACTGCGTATATATTCCGTATTTCCACTGTAATCATCTCCATAAATTGTTCATTATTTCCTAAAAGTTATATATTTTTCTTTGGCTGAATTTTTTATTTTCATATTCTTTAATTTGGAGTTATTACTACTGGCACATAGTCACTGTTTACATCATCGCGTGGCAGAGTTTTTAACTTGTGTGACAGCAATCATGAACCATTTGGTTGTCGTGATAAAATCTGCCAGATTCCTCACTGCTTCTTGAGGTGATTCCCATGCATACAAATGTTGCTTATGAAGTCTAAGCCATGTATTTGTTCCCAAGCTTATTTTCCAAGCACCACTCCACAAATCCATCTTTTCTGTTGTTCCTCTCTCCCAGGCCATAAGGCCCAATTACTTGGTCTACTCTTCCCTGTCCGGCACTGAGATCATCAATAACTACGTTAATTACGTGCCTCTTGCATTATTACAGCTCATTATCGATAGCATCTTAAAACTCTTCGAAGCACCCGCTGTAGGCGTATACACCTGTGACATTGGTGTCATATCGAGTTCCATGATGTTTTACCAAGATTGTTCTATCTGATACTACCCATTACCCCTGAAAACTAGCAACTAATAACTCAGTTAACATAACTCCAACGTCTCTCTCATGCCTATCTCCTGAATAAAGGAATTTCACTTTCCATATGTTCCAATTCCAGTCTATCTCACTTCACTGACACCTAAAGCGCTAATGTCTAGTCTCTGTCCGCCCTTACATCTAATAACTCAGTTAACATAACTCCAACGTCTCTCTCATGCCTATCTCCTGAATAAAGGAATTTCACTTTCCATATGGTTAGCTTCTTCATCTTTTGTTGATAGTCCTTTCATAATGGACGAGTAGTCAACTGATGATGGCTGCTCCCGTTAACGCTATTGTTGATATTCTGCCTTAATGTTGAGTCCATGGTTAAATAAAGATAGCTATGTAGTGAGGGCTCCACTCTTCTTCTACGGTGACAGCCGATAATCGGTTGTTAATGTCAGTTCACCACACAGCATGTCGCACCATATTCCCAGTGCCATTTTATAATCGTAGGTTGTGCTTGGCCATTGTCCATAAATATCAATGAATCATCCACCCGACTGCCAAGTCGTTAGTTTCCGAAGACTCCTCCACCTTGAAAAGAATCTTTTACCCTGTTGCGAATGACTTTGCCGTTACCCCCTGGCAAGGGGGGACTAAGAAGGTACAACAACCCATCTCAAGAGGTGACCTGCAGCTGTGCATTGTAGGGTAGGGATCTTCACGTAAAGCCTCCTGGGTTGAGGGAAGAATTACATAAAAATCATCCTTTTCTCAAGTACACTCATGACATCCGGAAACAACCTCTTTGGCAGAGGTGATAAAGGTAATAATAATAGTTAACCCTATTATCAAGGCAATGTGGGTAACAGATCGAATCCTTAAAAAATCCTGGATCCAGATCGTGATTTGGGTCACCAAAATTTAATGGCATCTAATAGGCGAAGAAACACCTCTGGCAAAAAGTTCATAGAAATCCGTTCGAAACCTTTTGAGTTATCCTGCTTCAACAAACAAACAAACTAAGCAACACTACCAAAAACATTATCTCCTTAGCGGAGGTAATAATGATGACAACAATAATAATAATGATAATAATAAAAGTTAAAACAAAAAACAATAAAAATAGTAATGATAATAATGTAAATGATGGTAATAATAACTATGATAATAATAATGATGATAATGATGATGAAAGAGTAATGATGATAATGATAATGATAATAATAGCAATAATAATATTGATATGGTGATATTAACTGGAACAATTATGAAAATGTTAATGATAATGATGATATAATGTTGCTACTACTATTCCTAATGATACTAATAATTATCATAATACTAATAATGATTATAGTAATAATAATAATAGTAATGATATTGATACTACTACTATTACTACTTGTACTTCTTGATAATAAAAGAATGGTAATAATAATAACTAGGAGCACTCAGTGAGCGCTTACATCCGTCAAGGCAATAGGGTACCTGATGAAATGGAAATAGTAATAGTTATCCCTGTAAATAGGGTTAACTGGTGCAATCATTAAAAAAATTCCGGATCACCAGAAAAATTTAAGGACATCCAAGTTAGGTTAAGATACG